>APFE030501896.1:0-10736 GCA_000404065.3 Pinus taeda
CATAGGGTCCAAAACCAAAATTTTCCGGGGCGCTACCCCAGACCCCATAAAGTGGGGTTACGGGTACCCCTCAAACCCCCTGTTAACTATGTGGAAAGAATATAACACAACCCAACATGATGGCTCTTGCACGATGGTTCAAGAGGGAGATGGTCACCTCTCATTGAAGATAATCACTTTCTAATTTATGATGCTTATTTATTTCTTTACTTTTGTTTATACTTATGGATCTAATATTGTTTTGATCATTACTTATGCTTCCTACATATATATTTGAGTGTTTTGATGCTTCTAACTTCTTGATGAGATATGATAAGTCGATCCTTCATGAGGATCATGGCTAGTGTAGGAAGATAAGATATAGCATCGGAAAACAGGAATCTAATGAAAATGTGACAATGTGATACAAGATTCGTATGTAAAATAAGAAGTTACACAGGTATATAATATCTATAAGGTATGTATGGTGGTGTGTTTCAGTTTTAAATTGGATGGAAAGGTAAGCCCTAAGGTATGATGAGAATGTCTCTTTCACAAATGGATCATACATGCATACGAAATTAATTTGGATGCATTGTTCTTGTGATGAAATGACACACGTGACGTTGAACAAGTATCTTACATGATAAAATTCTTGATTCTATTAGGCTACTTAATGTTGATCTTTGCTATAGTGGTATACTTGATGTTTGGCTAACGTCTATAATTTTGTATATCTTGATCCCATAAAGAAGATTAGCACATTGATTCTAGTAGATGGTAACTTGATGCTATCTATTTGTGAAAAGGATGGTAGCCATGATGATAGAATTATAACAATGAGATTGATATTTAGTATCTTTTGTTGACCATGGTCATGCTTCGATGCACTTAATAATTATGGCATACGTAAAAATCAAATGCCTTAACATGATGGATTGTGTTATCAACAAGTGATGTTGTGATCATGTTTCTTGAAGTATGCTCCCATTAGTTATTTGACACTAACCATTGGTGAAATATTTAATTTATGATGTCATGGTGAAGCAGCTAATGCTAACATATATGACCATGATGGATATCTCAATATTGTCTAATTTTATGATCTAACATATCTGTTGATGCATGACCGTATTATAGACTAGTTGATGAGTTGATTGAAGATGATTGAAGTGGATTCCTATTTAGATATAAAATATCTCCATAAGATCCTTACTGCTATTACCATTACAATTATATGGATATTCTTTACTGTTGAAGTATGATTTCTGGGTGCAAACATAAAAACTTCTGACATTGTTAGTATGCAGCAAAAATCTAATCAATGGAGAGAGATTTTTTCCTTACCCTAACCCTCAGTCATGCGGAAGTGATTGTAGAATCTCAACTACACGCAGGAAGGTCTATGGGTGTTACTGTGCCTACTGGAAACGAAAATGATTTTTTTTAATGAAACCAGATGTTCACCTAAAGGATGTTAGTCCTATAGATGTTGAGTTCACAACAAAAATACCTGTCAATAGGAAAGTTTACTATAATATTAATGTATAGACTGAAATTGTGTTTGCAGGTCACCAGGACATGTATATAAATATGTCATTATGTTTGAAGGTTGTGCTACAAGAATTTTGACATGATAATGACTTAGGACATTTACTTGATGTTGAAAAATGTTTTAGGGCAATAGATCTCTCTATGATAACAAATTTGGATTTCACCTTATATCTAATTATTTGATTTGACGACTGATGGTTTATTCGATGTGGGCATAGTTACCTTCAGTGACTAATATTGGTATTGGATAATGGTTTTGTATTGGACTCCTCATTCTTAGAACATTGGTTGGAGCATTGACAGTTATGATTGAGTGTGAATTAATCTAAAAATGATTCGGTGGAACTTGCATAACTTATTCTTGGTGTATGCATTTTCATCTAGTGACATATTATGATCACGAGGATGACTTGATGAGAGCTCTTCCTATCACATAGTCTAATTTAAGAATTTGATACAATGATATTCATGAGTTTGATATTAGTTTTGATTTGACAACAATAATTTATGTAAGGCTAAGTATATTGCTTTGGTAAAGTGTTATGCTTGAAGAAATCTTTGTGTAAAGCAAGCTCCCTAATCTAGATATGTCCTCATTGACAATTATCTGGTGAAGCCAAGATGATGTCTTGATCCAAAGCTCTATCTAAAAAGGGTCCCAGGTATGACTTTGATTTTTTTTATATGCTAATGATCTACTTTTGATAGGTAATGAGCCCCTGATGATCAAAGTAAGAGGGAGATGAATTTTGAATCTCGAAATACTGAATCATGGCATGATGTATTGATTTATAAAGTTGGAAAATAAAATGTATATTGTGAAGCTATTGAAGAATTGTTGCAAAGTGGAAATAAAAATCCTTGGACACTCGAATTGAATTTCGAGAAATTGTAAGGATATATTGTTGACCTTGACATGAAAACCAAAAAATAATTAAAGCATTAGTGTTCTATTTGAATATTCGTTCATATACATGTATTTTTTTCATAGAACCTAATTTGATTCATGATTGATTCACTTCATACACATAGAGTTGCCACTGAGTACCCTTCCAGATACTTGCATGGGACAATCAATTTTGTTGTCAGATATTCATTATACAATATGTGACTGCATTGATATACTGATGATGTTTGGGATTATTATTGATGAGCCTATTTGGATGCTACCTTAGTATGAGATCTGGCATGATGCCTTGATGACAGGTCCGTAGCACGACCGAGGTTGAATACAATGTTGCTAGCATGGCAAGCTATGTGACATGAGAAAATTCCTTTGAGAGTCATACGAGAAAGATCTAGAAATTACATGGATATATTATGATGAAAAAGAGTGGGAACCAATTGGTAGAGAAACTTGCATACATATAGGACTCAGATACCTTCATATATTGGGACAATATTGATGATTGTGGTTGGCACCTCCTTGAGAGGGAGGATGACTATGGTATCCTTTTTGTGATATATATATATATATTATATATATATATATATATATATATATATATATATATAATATAATATATATCTATCTTATCTATCTATCTATCTATCTATCTATATATATATTATTATATGTATATGTATGTATGTATGTATGTATGTATGTATGTATGTATGTATATTTTTTTCTAATATCATATTTGATTTGATTCCATATATGAATAAAGGACAACTAATATAGAGACATGATGATTACCAGATATGAACATGATGATATGTTTTTGATCTACAAAGAACAAGACTGATCGATCAATGAGCCAACTCTTCCCCCTATCTGAGCTCCCAAGATGAGGAATTGAGATAGAGGGCTCCTAGGGTTGGGGGAATTATGTAAAATAGGGTATATCTATTACGCATACGGTTGTAATAGTATCTCACCCTATGTTGGGCTTTGCAGAGTACACCTCAGTTGACATCACACCCATAAGTAGGGCTTGTTTGGATTCTCCTTCCTTGTGTGGTCAAAGGGTTGAGGAGGATTGGAGACATATGATCCTTACCTATTGATAAGTTGAACATATCATCTAAGCTTGGATTATGATGCAATTTTTCTACCACATGACTCTTAAGGTTCATTGTTGGGAAGACTAGTAGGAAATATGATGGGTTGAGTAGTATCTCCCCTATATCTTCTATTTCTCAATAGGGATCGTAGTAGTAGCTACACCAAGCAATTATGAGTTGATATATTATGTTTGATGGTGTTCTAGGTTGAGATATGATCTCCTATGTTTATTTGGGTCAAAGATATGACTCTTGGCTGATATTCCCAGGGAGTAGCCATAATCTTCATCTTCCCCAGCTGTAATCTGGAAATTCAACTGCAGAATTCTATTAGAGATGCAGATTGCTGACAATTTTGTAGCTACTTTATTTTCAAAAGAGAAAAGAGGAATAAAAATAAAATGGGACTAGAATAGGTAAAAGAAAATCTAGGCTGCCAAGAACTCTTCATTTTCAACCTAGATTTTATGTATAAACATGCCAACAGTGTTGGTTTTCACTTTTATACAATTTTATTACTACTATTATTATTATTATTATATATATATATCTGTAAACTATATCTCTTTTAAAAAAAAACTAGAAGACTAAGCTGGAGAGGAAGAATAATGTTCCTTGACCAACTTCAAATCAACATTAACTTACATATTTCTTATAAATTCCTCCCTTGTTAATGATTTATGATATATTCGTAATCTATGACCATTTACAATGAAGTCTAAAGCCCATTTCTAAAAAGTTTCAATAAGTACTTGAGGTTGTAGAGGCATTTCATGTGAAGGAACAAGTTTCCCCATTCTTTGACAATTGGCACAACTCTTAACATATTCCTTGGCATCCTTAAAAAGAGAAGGCCAATAAGATCCTAAGAGAAGGACTTTATAAGTAGTTCTTTTATCAGCGAAGTGTCCTCCACATGGTTCATCATGACAATCCTTTAATATTTCTGGTACTTCATCTTCTCTAACACACCTTCGAATGATTAAGTTAGGTCCTGACTTGTAGAATTCTTGATTTATCCAAGAATATGATGCACTAGTTTGAATAACCTTCTTTTTCTCTTGAGTAGATGAGTATGATGGTAGTTTCCCTGTAAAAAATATTTAGCAGTATCTGTAAACCAACAACATTTAATAGATACTACAAAAATATATGCATCAGGAAAATTATCTTTTACAGGAACATCATTATTATCATTTTGGATTCTAGATAGAAAATTAGCAATTGTGTTTTGTTTTCTTGGTCTATCCAAAATAGTAATATTGAATTCTTGTAATAACAATAACCATATTGTAATTCTTCCATTAGTTATTGGTTTGTTCATTAAATATCTAATTGAAGAATGATTGTTTGTATGAAGATCCATAACCAGTGACGTAATGTCTGAATTTATTGATGGCATGTACAACAGCTAAAAAATCATTTTCTAATACAATATAATTCAACTCCACAGGGGTAAAATTTTTTCCTGTGTAATAAAGGGCATAAGGAGTTAAATATTTTTTTCCTAATACAACTCCTAAATTTGTATCTAAGGAATGAATTGAAATGTGAAAAGTTAGTTTCTAGTTTGGTCCTCTTAAAATAGGTGCCTCAAAAATTTGTTTCTTCAATGTTTCAAAAGATTTTTGGTTGTCAGAATCCTAGATGAATTCACAATCATTTGTAAGAAATTTGAAAAGTGGAGAGGGAATCTTTGTAAAGTTTTCTATAAATCTTCTATAATATCAAGTAAAACCAAGAAAATTTCTAACATCCCTTTGGCATGTAGGAACTGGTAACTCGGAAAATATTTCTACCTTATATTCTTCTACTTTAATTACATCTCCTGAAATAGGGTGGCCTAAAACAATTCCCTCAGTAAACATCATAAAAGATTTTTCATGGATTAATGAGAGATTTTATTCTTTACACCTAATGAGAACTTTTTCCAAAATTTTAAGATCTTCTTCAAAAGAATTTGCATAGACAGTAAAATCGTCAAAGTAAACTTCCACACAATCATGAATTAGATTAGAGAAATTACCTAGAGATTCCATTTAGAATGTCGTAGGTGCATTACATAACCCAAAAGGAAGTACTCAGTATGCATAGGTTCCCCATGTACATGTAAAGGTTGTTTTATCTTTATCTTCTGGAGCTACCTGGATTTGGTTATATCCACTAAAACCATTCAAGAATGAAAAGTACTTTTTCCTTGCCAATGTGTCAAGAACTTGATCTATAAAAGGAGGTGGAAAGTGATCTTTAAAAGTGGACTTATTCAATTCCCTATAATCAATGCATACTCTCCATTTTCCATTTTTGTTCGGAACAATTACCAATTGTGAAATTCACTAGTTGTTTGATATTGATTAATGAAATTCACATTTAACAAATTTTGTATTTCCTCTTTAACAATTTCCCTCAACTTTGGATTCATTCTCCTTTGTGGTTGTCATATTGGCCTTCCATTTTCTTCAATATATATATGATGCATGCAAGCATTAGGATCAATTCCTTTCATATCATTGTATTCCCATGCATAAGTAGAGGAATATTCTTACAACATATTTATTAATTCTATCTTTAGAGATTCTTCCATATTATCATTAATATTCAAAGTTTTCCCTAAAAAAAATCTATTAAGTAATTGCCAAATTTCTCCATATAATGTAAAGCCATTTGACGAGATGATAGATATTCAACATTACATTGTCCTTGAAAACTGTGATTTTTTTCACAATATGAGGAAGATTCATTATTTCCTATTAAATTCTAAATTTTATCTTCTTCATCTATTTGTGAAGTGGAAAAAATTGGTCATATGTCAAAATTTTCATTATCATCATCTATCCATGCTTCACTTTCTACTTCTATCATTGTTTTTGCAGTATGATATAATGTGAGTTTCTTTATCAAACTTCCATTAGAGATAAACATATCACCAGATCTATAACTTATAAATGCATCAAATGTAGCTAACCATGGTCTTCCTAGAATCAATGGATGTCCTCCTAGATTATTCTTAGGTGTTAAGATCATAAAGTTAACATGATGCTCCCAAGAATCTAAGCATAGAAATACAAATTCTAACACACCATCAGGATTCATAATAGATCTATCTGCTAAGTGCAATAAGGTAGGTGTATATTGATTATTAGGAAGCGTCAATTGATCTGTAGTTTATTTACTCATGATATTGATAAATGCTCTTAAATCAATCAATGTGTTTGGAATATAAGCATGATTGATGTGTGTTTTCAAAATGGGAATTCTTGGATCTAGATATTTTTGAATTGTTGTCTTTCCCATCATGATATCAACAAACTTTCCAACTAACTAGACTCTTTTAACTTCTTTCCTTATTCTTCTTGGTTTTTTAATACTTTACTCTCTGCTTGTCTTTGTAAATATTGGTATTTCTTTGATAGCTGGTAACTAAAGAATTTTTATACAAACATTTTCCAGTTCATCTATCATATCATAATCAGGTAACACAATCTCTTTTTCTACCCCTTTGTAAATTTTCAATGTTTTAGGAAAAGGTGGGTTTTGAAGAGAAACTGAAGGTTGCTCTATAATTGGAGTTGATTTTATTGCAATATCATCAGAATGTATAGGGGTGGTTTGTTTTTGAGAATTTTCTTTTTGATGAGAATATGTCTCTTTCTTAAAGATGTCATATTTTTTAGACTCTTGAATAACAATAGATTGTGACTGCTTTTCTAATACTCTACCAGATCTAAGTTGGACATTTTTTAGATCTAATGGAGTTTTCATGTAAGTTTTGAAATGTTGTCCTTCCTTGTTGTAAACAGGTTGTGAATTTTTATTGTTTGGATTTAGAAGTGGCTAAGCAAGAAGTTGATTTGGTTTTTGTGGAGATGCTAGTGAAGTTTGTGGGTTTGGATTTTGTGGTTGAGAGGGTTGAACAGGCTGAGGAAACTATTTTGGTGCAAAAACAGGGTAAAACACATATTTCATTAAAATTGGATTTTTTTATTACAAGGAAATCACTAGCCTTTGAGTCTTTTGGTTATTATGAAATTCTAGATCCACCATTTAATTCCAAATTTAATGAAATGTGTGTTGTAAGGTTGAGGATATTGAGGATATTGAGGGTATTTTCCATAATGATTTTCCATCCTTTTTCATAATGTTAAGGCCAAGGTTTCCAAGGCATTGGTGCAGTCCAATTACTTTGTGATGGTTGTGCATATGTTTGAGCATTGAAACATTGGGTCATACTCGATTGTGGATTTTTCCATCGTCTCTTGGCAATAAAACAAAGAGGTTCTACTTGATTTGGCATTAGCTCCTCTTGATAGGAATCTTTAATACCCGTGTTGTAGTGGTTATAACCACCCTCCAAAAATTTTCCTTAGCTTTGTTTTGGATCCTCCCTACCAACCATCCTCAGTAGCATGTCTTCCACTGTCGAGTATGCAAGCTTCAGTGGTCTTGTAGAAGATTCCCAACGTGTGTATGATAGCTTGTTGCATTCCTCTCACAGGTTGTTCCTCCGGACTTGGTCCAGCTATAGGCTAAGCGACTCCCTTAATAAATTTCTCACTTCTAGAGGGGAACCAACCTTCCCTCCAAAAATTGTGCAATTCTGATTGCCAACCTGCTGGGTTCGAGAAATGCGCAATCGTGCCAGTCAACATTCACTAGAAAAATTGTGTATTCTAGCCCAGCAGGATTGCTCAGCCCATAAATTGTAGAATTTTGGGTAGTAGTCATCTGCTTAGGATAGAAATTGCACAATCCCTCTCGGACAGCCAGCCCAATAGCTAGTAGAAATTTCGCAAATTCAACTAGTTAGCCTATTGGGCTTAGAAAATGTGAAATATGGTCAGATAGGCTTCCTTGAGAAAATTGTGAGGTATGACTGAGGACAACTGCTTAGCCTAGAAATTGCACAATCCTGGGAGACAGTCACATGTTCCTCTCAGAAACTGCACAATCCCTCTAGGACAACCATCTCTACTCAGCTTAGAAATTGTGCAGGTTTTCATCCCCAGCTTGCAAACCGATGCATGTACCTTCAGGATGGTCGTTTTCCTCTAGGACCGAGCAAAACTAATGTGCATTCATGTATTTCTTCTCCCAAGGAATCATGAAAAGGAATCCATTGATTCATGGATCTATTTTTTGTAGCTGGAGGCTACATGCAATTATCATTTCAAAAACCTCCCACCAAGTCTCGCTTTTCCTAGATTTGGGGCATGTGCATCACAACCTCAATTTTATCAAAACTCATCAACCAGATGCTCTGGAGCTCATTCCTCACGTCAACCTTGCAACTCTGACATCCCATATTGTATCTAGGGGTCATCGGAACATTTTGCCCAGTTGTTCTAGGTAAGCCCGCTTTGCATGCCTTGCCTTTCATTTCTGTCGATTTTTGTGTTTCACTTTGTGTGAGTGTTGTGTGCTTAATTTTAGTGAATGCTTGTTGTTTTTTTTACATATGTTATATTGTAGAAGGATTGTTTTAGTTTTTGCTCGCATCTCACTACTATCGGATGCATGACAATGTTTTTGCACGGACAGTCTCCGTTGCGGTGACTTGCTTCACACACATGCATACTTTCCCATTTTCCGAATCCTACAATTTTTGTTTGCATGTACAATCACTCACTATTGTTTGCACTCATCCCATCATGAATACAAACTTCTCATACTTTCAGTCACCCGTCGGTCGCTCTGGGCTACCTTGGCCTAGACTGTGCCTTTCCCGGCTAGCACTATGCATTTCTGGAAGCATAGGCTCTGCCTTCCCTCCAGAAATTTCACAATTATGGCCCAATACTAACCTCCAGGCTTGCATTGTGCAATTCTTGGAGTCAGTGTCCTGTTGGCGCCAGAAACTGTGTACTGAAGTTTGTTGGTTGCATGTCATTGTTGATCGAAATTGTGCATTGCACAGTTTCATTCCTCAACAGTCTAGGTTGGACTCTGCATTATGAAGTTCCAATAGTCAGTGAGCCTCCTGACAGCCTAGACTATACGTTGAGCAGTTTTGGTAGTTAATCTCCCAACCTCTTGGAAGAAATTGTGCAACCTTTGTGATCAGTCACATCAATATGTTTCATGTTAGTCCTCAAGTTTGTTTTCGTTTTTGACTAACATATTGCTTGCCATGAGTGTTGCTATGTCTCTAGGCATCACACGTTTTCATCTGTCTCTCAGTAGCACAAGTATAATGGCCTTCAAGAGAGCATAGTAAAAAGACACCGTTGAGAGCACAATGGGGGTTGCATCCAAGAAAGTGTCTATAAGCTTGCCTACCTACCAAGACATCAAGTTGTTCGTAGACAATGACATTAAGATAATAAGGAAACAACATCACAGCAAGTAGCACCATCAGCAGTAGTAGAAGGCATCACAACTGCATGCAATGAATGTAAGAGAAAGGTTGTTGACAATACAAAGGCGGAACAAATTTGTAAGCTAAAGAAGATCCACTTGTGATGAAAGCAACTTTGGAGATTGAGGCTATGAGGTGACGACGCAACAGAATATCATGCGGAGGAAGAGAATGGAATAGAGAAGGAGTTGCATGTGCTAAAGTAGCAAATCATGGGAGAATAGGAGCTCCATGGATGAGAGAATGAGTTGTAGTAGGAGCAGGTACAACAGGGGTTGCAACATGCACATATGGATGAAACTGTGCCCGTACAAGTTATGCATTCATCCCAACAACTGGAACGTAGGTGAAAAGGTGCATATTATTGTTGATCACATGCAAGGGAATTCAGTAACATGCATGTCATTGTGTTCATGCATGTGATCCCACCCATTTGGCATAGTCACTAAGGCAAAGACAAGAAGAAAGTCCAGCTGGAGTTGAACATGTATTTTGACAAGTTGATGCACATGGCCACTAGCAAATGCTTGGATATCAATGCAGACACTGTGCATCGACATGTTGTTGGTCTGATTAAACCTAGGATGACCATTGCATGCTATCAAAAGATTTGGACAGAGGATCCATATCATTGTATCAGGATGCTACATAGGCAAGAGTTCACTTTAGCAAGATGTCACCATTGAGCACATGGACACCATCACGGATGACCAAGCTTGGCATCAATTCGCCACCATCGACCATCACAAGGATGTCAAAGAGTTGGTCTCCCAACAACGGTCTGAGTGTAGTGATGTCTTACATGGCTTGCTCAAGCCATTTTGTCTCACATGGGTACATG
>APFE030501910.1:8136-25501 GCA_000404065.3 Pinus taeda
TGCGTATCTGTCTTAAGATCTTCTGTTGACTGAATTTTTCTGTTGATAAGGTGTTCTGGGTTTAGTTCTGTTATTTTTGATCTGGTTACTACAGCTGACTGTGTAATTTACATGTACTTGATGATCATTTGATGTATATGGATCCAGTTTGAAAATTTATGAAAAGTGATCCTTGAAAAGAAGTAGGGGGTTGTAGCTCCCTTCCAGGAGAGACTGGAAAACGAGAGAGAGTTGTAGCTCTCTGCAGGTTGCAGCCTGCGTACTGGTAAAGGACTGCACCAGTACAAGACCATTTTAAAAGGAGTTTCTAATTTGAAAGAAGATAGAGACATATTGCAGCAGGTGGTTTTCACCCACATTGGGTTTCCACCTTATATCTGGTGTTCTTTGATGTGACTATCTGTTTTTTTTCTTGTTCATGCTCATTATTTTATAGTACTGATATGCAAAATAATTCAAAGTGAAAATAAGGAAGATTTTGGTAAAGGACTAGATAATACTTATTCACCCCCCCCCCTCTCAGTATTATTTCCTCTGTGTTAGAAATTACAACAAGCATGTCCTCTACATAAAATAGAAATATAATATGGCTACCATCATTTTGTTTCATAGGATAAACACAATGTTCAGAATGACAGATAGTATAACCTTGTTCGGACATAAACCTGTCAAAGTTTAGATACCACTACCTTGGAGCTTGTTTTAAGCTATATAGGATCTTATTCAACTTTGTTATAGACATTTTTGGGCAATTCAACCCCAATCATAAATGTCCATAAACTAAGGGCTCCTAAGTCCCTAAAAGTGTTGCTTCACTGCCTAAAGGAACAAGGTCAGCTGATTACATCATCTCATAGAAGTTCTCCACTAAAAACTGCTCATAAATGGTCAAAACTGTACCATACTGAAAACCCAATGCAGAGGGTGCGATGCATATCACCTTCCTAGTGTATAGGGTGTGATGCATACTGAATGGCTCCTCTGTAGGGTGCGATGGTCGGGAATGGAAAAATGGCAGGGACAAAATGCGAGGTGGACGATCATGGAATCTTCCAAAAGCTTCCCCTCTGACACTTGCCTCTCTGTTTCGACCAGGGATGAGTAAGAGATCATCATTCTCCAAGTGGAAGCAGGAACTATCAGAGAGAGGACACTAATCAAGACCCCAGAAGATGACTCACCTCCCTATAATCATCTATATATGGATCCCTCATCACAGAGATCCAGAGGCTGGAATTTTGTATCTTATAGAGAAGTGTTGTTGGTTTTCTGGTGTACATTCTTAGTGTTGGGTGATCTAGCTTTACTTGAGGTGAAGAAGGGCTTTCTAGCTGGAGGATGATGCTGGGTCAGAACATATGGTTGTAATCCTCTTGCTACTTTTCATCTTAATAAAGCTATTCAAGTTTTCCTCCATATTCTTGTATGTTTACTTATATATGCATTTGTATGGTTAACACACATCTGGTCCTGTGTTATTTATGAACATAGATCTTTGTTCTTCGATAGTAGTATGTTGTTGTGATTCCACAGGTGCTCTTTGAAGTTGGGCAGATGAAGAAGAATCGACAAAGCTTTATCAGGAAGGAGAGGAATCAAACAAGGAAATCAAGCACAAGACTAAGGTTGGTCTACTTGGTTCCACTCTTATCTATTTTCATAAAGCAAAATGAAAGTAGACTTTACTTGTTTGTTTCTAAGATAGCTACCAGTCTTAGTGGGAATAGCAGAATCCAAGTGGACACTATTCCTGATAACACCCTTGGACTACCATCATGTTCAAGTGAATGGTTTTCCCTTTCGAAGTTATGGGTAACTTTGGAAGGATCCTTAATGGTCAATTGGTTCCTTTGTTAAAGCCTGACAAATTTTGATTCTCAGGTAGAAGCGATGGCGGACCAAGCGCTTTCCAAGTAGTTGAGGAAAGGATACTCACTGAAGCCCCTTCATCTATGATGGTGCCAGACACGATCATTTTGTACACTTGTACTATGATCCAAAATGGTATGCTAGATGGAAGGCAAGGTCTTGCTAGTTCATTCCAATCGAAGGAAATGACTAGACTACTCAGAGGAGGTATCAGATAAACGGATGGATAAACTTCCTGAACTAGGAAACTTTCCTCCTATTGTAAAGGAATGGGCAGATTGTCCCCATGTTCATCAAACTCTGTATTAACAAAAAGAATTTGAACAATGTCATTCTCATTCTCTTTGGAAATTGTATTATTTAAAGGTAGACCTTCTGAAGGCAAAACTAGGTCGACTGCCATCTCAACCTGCTGACTTGGGTCTGGTATGGACTTAGAAGGTTTACTTTCAATGATAGGTGTTTCGACTAACAATTGAGTTATGTCAGTTAGGTTTTCAACTAGTGATGGACTTGGCAAGAGTTTCTTGTATCCAGGTGGAAGTTGCTGCTGTGAAGCAGGACGGTTATGCAAGATTCTCTTGGCCTCATCTAGAAAAGGACATTGGCGAAGGTGATGGTCTTCATCGCATAATTGACATGGAATTTTGACCTTTCCTTTTTGTCTAGGAACTTCATTTTCACTAGTCGATGGTGCGTTGTCAACATGATCGTCAGAGGTTTATGACACAGGACGGTGTGCACAGGGAGACCATTCTCTCAAGATTTAGAGAATTCAAGGACAATCTTGATGAAAATGGTTTCCTTTGCACATTAGACATCGATATTTAGGAGATTTAATGTGTGGATTTTCACTAGATGATTCATTGTTGCCCCCTTGCTTGACTGACTTCTTCTTCTTGTTCTCCTTCCCTTTATTCTTCTTATCAGCTACTTGGTTTTTAGTATCACTAGTTTCACCAAGCGAAGAGGAAGAAGGAGAGGGAGAAGCAAACGAAGTAGAAGGTGAAGGGACAACATTAGTATCATCTAGTTGCTAATTCGATTGTTGAGAAATTACGGTGTTTTGAATGATAGAGATTGAGAATAGCCATACTGGCAGCCAATTGTGATTCCTGGAAGGGACAATGTAGCCATATATGGAGCACCAATATCTCCCCAAGAAGAGAAAGGACTAGGATTCCCCCCAAGGGGAATTCCTTGATTGGTGGACTCCATTACCTCAACCTAATATCAACGAAGGAATAGGGACGTTATTCTGAATTAAATAAATTTTATGATGCTTTGACACAACTTTCTTTTTCAATTTTTAAGAGTCAAGAAAAAGGTAAAGGTGACTCTAGTCACCTTCAATTTTTAATGAGCCCGAAGTGACAAGTGCTCAAATGGACATTTTCATTTAGGGAGTCGAAAAGGAACGAAAGTGACTACTCTAGAAATCTAGACAGAGGGATTACCAAACCAATCGCAAAATTGCAATATACACCTTGGTGGTAAATTAAAGAGAAATTACCAAGGCCTTTACGTATGACAGTCAATCTCCCCGAATGTTGTGTTCAGTGCATTGCCATCAATAGGGTGGTAGACACGGCTTCATAAAGATAAAGGATATTAGCCTATTGTGGTCTCCCAATATATACTCGACGGTACGGGGAGCACAAGTCCATACTGGCACTTGTTATATCAAAGAGGAGGAATCACCCAACCTTCAATGAAAATGATAGTTACTAGGTTTTACGATGCCAGAACATGTCTCTAGCCTAGACTTCTATATGTGTTGCGTTAGGTTCCAAAACGTTTTTATGTTCATTGAGGTTTATTTTAGAGTTGATCTTTCTTAGAAGTTCGTCTTTCAAGGTTCACCGCATGATGTAGATGTAAAATTCCTAAATATACAATCTAAAATGATAAACAGTCGTTTGTTTTCTTTTAGCAATGAAAATCCTAGCTACTAAGGAAAGAAAAGTATGATTATTTCAACTGAGAGCAAAGAGCACACACTAAATGCACTTTTCCTAAATCATTTTCTACATGCAGTATAAGTGCAAATGCACATGCACGTATTTGTTTTTCCATTTCCTTAATGTGAGAATGCCAAAAGGAAAACTAAGTACAGATCTGAACTATTTTCTTCAAAGCGACACTTCAACAATTTCTTTTCAAAATGAAGGGAATACTAAAATGACATTTTCAATTTCAAATGGAAAACTACTTTCGACACTTCAAATATTGGCAATTTAAATCAAATACAATGACAAAAGTATAATCAGCTATCTAGAAGAGGAAGACTTTACAGCACTCTCCTTCTTGACTCAAAACAACAGTTACGACACATTTGAATCAAAAACGACAACTCGATTAAGCTACTCTTGACAAAGGAGGACTGTAAATGATGAAAAATACATAAAAAAACATTCACAAATCCTGATCAATGGAGGCTGAATAATGTAAAGGAAGAAGGCTTCAACAATGATATATAGATCATAAGCAACAAAACTATTGAGTAGAGTTGAAAATAAGGAGAAAAAAACCAATTTCCTAGGAGGAAAACAATATCATTCAATCATCGCACCTGTCCTTAAGGGAAATATGGATGCATCTCACCTGCAACACACGGGAGGTGCGATGCATACAGGCTGCTAATTACAGACAGTGCAATGGGCCAAGGAATGAAACTGAGTTTGGTTTGTGCTCAAAATTGGAGCTAAGTTCAGTTATTTTAGCTAAGCTATGATAAACAGTAAAAACAAAGTATAGGGGTATGATCTTAGGAGGTTATTGAGCTACTATCAAGGCACTTAGGATGTTCGCAAGTCCGATGTTCAGTTCATAAACCAACCCGGAGATTAACTGAAGCAGTTTTGATTTACTTTGCACTTGCATAGCAAGTGCAGTTCGAAGGCTAGCTAGCTTAACTTCAAGCTCCACCTATAGTTTATAAAGAAAACAACAATAACAAACAAACAAACTAATCGCTCCCCATTGGAGTCACCATTTTGTTTTCGGGAAAACTAGTGTCTTTTCAATCTGCTAGTCCCAGTAAGACAAGTAGCTATCTTAGAAACAAACAATCAAAGTAACTTGCGATTTCCTTTATGTATGATAGATAAGAGAGAAGCAGAGAGCACCAACCTGAATCTTTCACTTGGCTCCTTGCTTGTTTCCTCTCTCCCTTGATAGAGCTTGCCACTTGTTTCCTACTTGTCCCACTTCAGAGAATAGCTGTAGATGAAAATCAACAAAACACCATCAAAGCATAGAGATCTATAATACCATAAACAATGAAGAATCAGAAATACATTGACCATACAATTGCATTCACAAATAAACGAGACTCACAAATACAAAATTATATGGAGGAAAAATCAAATAACTTTATTAATAGTAGAAGAGAGGATTATAACCTAGCTGTCTGATCCAACTTCATCCTCCCAGCATGAAAGCCCTCTTCACCTCATGAAAAGCAAGATCACCCAACAATACAATGTTTCAAAGAGAAACCAACAACACTTCCTTACAAATTACAAAATTCCAGCCTCTAGATCTCTTAGATGAGGGATCCATATATAGATGTCTTGCAATGGGGTGAGTCAGCCCTGGGTTTTTGATTAGTGTCATTTCACTTATAGTTCTTAGTTCCACTTGGATATTTCTTTGATATCTTACTCATCCCTGGGCAAATTCAGAGAGGCAAGTGTCATAGGAGAAGTTTCTAGAAGATTCCATGAGCATCCACTTAGCAAATTGTCTCTGCCATTCATCTCTTCTAGCTCATCTCACCCCACAGAAGGCTCTTTCAGTATGCATCACACCTGGCTAGTGTGGCAGCCAGTATGCATCACAGCTTGACCATGGAGTAGTCAGTATGGTCCAGTTTTGGCCAGTTCTGAGTAGTTTTTCAGGTGGAACTTCTGGGAAATGATGTAATCAGTTGACCATGATCCTTTAGGGTATGAAACAACACTTTTAGGGATTAAATAGCCCTTGGTTTATCGACATATATGATTGGGGTTGCAATGCACAAATATTTCTATAACAATGGGGGGCTGACTCACCATTTTTGGAGTAAAAAAACAAAAAGATTAAAATATAATAAAATAATAAAAAATACTTTTTCAACTCGTATTTTCAACTTATCTCCCTAAGTTTTTACTCAAATTTTGAGCAGGAGTACTCGTTGGATGCAAAATTTAGTTCCTCATCCAAGGAGTAACCATGTTGCATACTTTTGATGGACCTTGCTACATGAAAAATGGGAAATACATGAGAAAACGTGATTGCAATCACATTTTTCATATATTTTTCATTTTTTGTGTAGTAGGGTCCATTGAAAGTATGCAACATGAGCACTCCTTGTATGAGGAATCAAATTCTGCATCCAATGCATGTTTCCACTCAAAATTTGAGTAAACCCATGGGGATATAAGTTGAAAATACAAGTTAAATATATATATATATATATATATTCCTTTTCCCTCTAAAACTTGATGATATAATCTAATATTATTTTACCATTTCCTTAGGAGGCCCATTTTAGACCTCAAAATTCCCCTAATTTATATCCTTGCTTTTTTTTTCAACTTTTTTTCAACAAACTTAATATTCTTGATATAACCACAATATTTTGTAGTAGCCAATATGCCCAGGTTATCCATTATTTGGATATCAAGTGTGGATGGATTATCCATGCTAGATTCTCATGCCTAGATTCATGTGATCTCAACTATTGAATTATACTCTCAAATAATGGTGTCAAGCAATAAATGAAGTGCAGAACCTCAGAATTGGTATAAATGACAAATTTCTTCTATATATCTTTAGATGCATGCTTAAACATGGCTTGTTATTCTACCCTACTCATTGCAACTAGGATATAAACATCTGTATAAAACCTGCGTGAAACTCCTCCTCAAATAAGATCCAAGGTCTGCAACAAGCTTAGGACTGAGTGTGTATGTCATTATGGTAAATATAAAACACACCACCTCCAAGAATAATCCCTTATGAGCACCAAATGTTAGCAGAGGAACAATTCTACTTCAAATTCACACTTCCATAATTAATAACAACTACAGAGGCAGTGGAAAGAAACAAATATATCAAAATTTATATGCAGTAGCAATTCATTATATATGAATAGAGATAAAATCAATGAAAGCAACAAGTATAGAGGATATTGGTTATTTAATTTATGAAAACATACTAAAACATTAAAACCATGACAACATAGTACCTGAGAGAGGGACAAGAGTGTATATAGACAAGAAAGATAGTAAAACATCACCCTTCAACGTTTTTATACTTATACTGTTGAAATTTTAGAATTCTACAATATTCGAGTACATGTACATAAAACTCATAATAATCATTGATTTTAGCACATGGTATTTTCCAAATTTTAATTTCATGTCAAGCCCCTACATAATTCTCATTTTATTTTCCATATCGAAATTAATTGTTCTACCCGCATATGCATAACAAACAACATCATCATGACTAATCTTTGGAATTTTTTTAACTCCTTTATTTTTGAAACTAACCTATCACTTTCTCTTGGAATAACAAGATCCTCTATTATTGGTAGCCAAGGAGATAAAACCCTCATTAGTGCCATATCACCCAACATGATGAAGTGTCATATCTAGGTCTATAAATTTTCAATACATTTATTCCCCAACCATTCAAGGCTTCCTAGGTCTAGAAAGAAACCTGTAATCGAAGTATGTAACCCTGAATGACAGATTCTCATTTTGTGCAACATGGATACAAGCCCTTGAAGAATATTTTGGGCAATCCACAAACCTAAAAAGTTTTTTTCTTCTAAAATCAATAAGCCCGGGATGTATCTTTGAATATACATATCAATAGCACAAATATACCGTCATCCCAAATGGATAGCATAATCAATAAAAGTTGTTTCCGATGACTAAAATTTCAAATTATTCAAATTAACACCTAGTGTAACTTCTATAAGATAACTATCTATCAACTTTGCAATCATTGTAACTGGTATAAAGAAATATTTGGTGACCACTAATTAGAAGAAGCCCTTATCTTTCAAAGTTATAGGTGTCAATTTTCTAACAAGAATGTCAGGATATTATGAAAATTTACTAGATCCACCTTCATTCACTGTGGATATTGATTTATCAGTCTATGGGATTTTAGGTATGAATGGTTTGGGAATGATTATGGTGTTTAGAAGATGGTCAAAATAACAGAGATAATGTAGCAATAATGGAATCAATTAGGAAGAATGGTGAAGGGACATGCATCAGAGAAGTTGCAAATTATTAATTTCCCTTCTCCTTAATAAATCAAAAGAATAGGAACTTATGGATGAGCGCATCGTAACCCTAGAAGCTCTGCACCATTGAAATGCCTAAAACCTAAGGCCGAAACCTTCATTTCCTGACATCTTCGGGAGATTCACCAAGTAGTGAGTCGTTAGATAGCCTGCGATGATAGCAGCAAACGGGGGGGTGGAGAGATCCCCTCCTACCGGTATGCTGTAGCAGGAGATTCATGCCAAAAAAAAAAAATCCATCTGCAAGCCCAAGAAACAACTAATCTGACAAATGGCCCAGTCCTTGGTGCACGATGGCAGGCCGGAAGAAGGGGGCAATGTCTGCCATGTGCAGTAGAGAAACTTAGATTTGTAATCCCAATGAACAAAATGGAAAGATACAGACGCTTCATGAATGACCATGCGATGATCTACAAATTCATAGGAGCGTGGCCAATAGAGAAATATCTAATCAAGTGGATACAACAGAAATGGCAACCCAAAGGCCATATTGAACTCAAGATGGGAGCCAGATGCTTCTTAATAGTAATCTTCTCAAACCTGCAAGATAAGGAAAAAGTATTTGAAAATGGCCCCTATTTTCATTATAATGCAGGTCTATTCATGCGATATTGGGAGGAATCTTATAACCTCAATAAAGATAAATTCCTAATAGCCCTAGTATGGATAAGACTCTTTGGACTCGCAATGAAATTTTGGGACCTAGAAATATTAGAGGGAATCAAGAACACAATAGGAAAATTTGTTAATATAGTCGAAACCACAAAAAGAGGCTAATATACATCCTATGCAAGAATCTGCGTGTATATGAATATAGTAGAACCCATACCTGAATTAGTAGATCTAGAATACCATGAAGACATATGGAGGCAGACCCTGGACTATGAGCATATTTCGTTCAGATGAAAAAGGTGCCATGAATATGGTCACTTTTAAGGAATGCCCATTGAACCAAGAAGGCCTAGAGCTAAAGGAAAAGTAACTGAAAACCCCACAAGAAGGAAATGATAGGCTCCAAGAGGTTAATAAGAAGAGAAGGCCACCAAAGGGATCCTAAAATCTAGAAAAAGACAACTAATGTTAGTCGAGTAGTAAAAATAGATATGAGGTACTACAAGAGGAAGAAGAACCAGAAAACAAAACCCAACCCATGGATTACCAGGAAAAAGGAAAAGAAAGTAGCTCTAGTCAAGTAAAAATAACACCTAAGCAAAAATCTCAAATAAATCTCACAGCTAAAGATGAACAGGTAGGGATGGAAACTGCTACAATGGAAATCGACCCAAGCAAGGGGGAGGAGCTAATCATTGAAGAAGAATTTCTCAAGAAATTGTTAAATGAATGGAGGCACTTAGATGAAATATTTATCCCAGAGGAATAAAAGAAACTGTACAAGGATACCTTTCAACAATATAAGGCCAAACAAGGATAAAGAGAAGTAGAGATCGCAAAGCAACTGGGTATGCACCAGGAAAACCCCCAGGAATATCAAAATAGAGAGAAAGGAAAAAAGAAAAGAGGCAAGAGAGATTTATAGGAATCAATACAAATAATGGGAGAGATGTTGGTAAACACAGGAAGGGTGGTACTTCTATCAGTGGTATACCAACAACTTAACAAAGTTTCCTAATGATAGTAATATCTTGGAATATAAGAGGCCTAAACAGCCAAGGAAAATAGAGATACTTAATGGAGTGATTGAAAAAATAAAAGCCATGAATTATGCTTCTCCAAGAAAGTAAGATAACAGGAGAAAAATGAGAAGAGATTCTAAGGAAGATGAAACCAAGGTATGCGGCAATAGCAATGGATGCAAAAGGAAGCACAGGAGGCATAGCAATAATATGGAATCCAGCATGTTGGGCGTGGAGCCTATTTATCTTCTTTATTCAAAGGTATCGCTGTGTTGGACCCTAGTTCATAATGGGGCAGAAACATCGCCCATTATTTGTGCTACAAGGGGGGTCTAGGGGGGCAGGGGTGATCATGAGAAGACCCCCCTAGTGGGGGATCAGGGGTAGTGCCCTTGAAACTAAAAATAGATGTAAAATTGCATTGTAAAATGTTGTAATTTCATAGTCAATCTGGGTCATCCATTAGGTGGAGATATGATGGTATAAGTTATGTTTAATTTAGGGTTTTTATCCTAGAAGGCAACCCCTCGCTACATATGAGGGAATTATATTGTGTCTATGGAGATCTATATTCTAAGTGAGAAAGAGAGAGGAGATTGTGTGAGAGCGAAGAGGGAATTACAACGGATCTGTTGTAGGTTGTATCTCTTCAGTTTGTTGGATAATAAAAAAGGAAGGATTGGTTGTTTCTCCATGGACGTAGCCCAAATTGGGTGAACCACATATATCTGTGTCTCTCTTGTTTTATACGTTTTCTATGTTTATATTTATGAAATATATTTTATGTGTTCCATTGCTTTATAATATATAATTTTCTAACATAGCAGAAGTGAAAGCAAATTATTGGATAGGAATGCAATGCATCCTCATAGGTCAGTTCCAAAACATAGAGACTAGAGAATGGTTCATGCTCTCAGTAGTATATGTTCCACATGTTACAATCAAAAAGGAAAAATTCATAAAAAAATATAAGGACCATAATCCCACTGCATGATGAAAATTTCTGGCTGATTGTAGGTGACTTCAATATGATAACATCGTTAGATGAGAAAAAAGGAGGGATTAGAAGGGAGGAACCAAAAATGGAACAATTTAGGGACATCCAAGAAGAGCTACATTTGGTGGACATCCCAACAATCAGTGGAAGGTACATGTGGAAGAATAGAAGAGGAGGAAATAGGAAAATAACGTCTCACTTAGACATATTTTTGGCAACTGAAAACCTAATCAGTAGAGATGTTTACTACAAAGAATCCATCTTGCCATGTTTTGGTTCAGATCACTGGCCGATTAGACTAGAAGTGGATATGAAACAAGGGAAAACTAACAGACCCTTTAGGTTTGAACCACTCTGGTTAAGAGATTCGACCTTACTTGGAAAACTGAAGGAGTGGTGGAAAGAAAGTGAGAAAGAAGGAAGAAACATAATGCATAATTTCCAACTCCACCTCAAAGAACTTAAATATAAAATTGAAAAATGAAACAGGGAAGAGTTTGGTAACATACAACAAGAACAGGAACTGCTACAGGGAAAGATGAGGAAGGTGCAACAATAGATATTAAATGATGGAAGAACTAAAGCCCTAGGGGAGGAAGAAGGACAACTGCTAAATAATTTGGAGGAACGGAGGCAACAAGAAGAGATCCTATGGAAACAAAAATCAAGAATTCAGTGGCTAAAGGAAGGTGAAATGAATACTAGATTTTTTAATAAAGCGATGATTCAACACTGCTAGCATAAGAGGATCATATACTTAGTGGACCAGGAAGGGAACCGTCTCACTCAAAAGGAAGATATGGAGAACATTCTAGTCCACCACTTTAAAAATTTACAAAACCAGAACCCAATATAGATAGGGTTGAGAACATAACTAGAATAACTCGACATATCCCCCAATTTGTGAGTCGGGATCAGAACCTAGCGCTACTAAGCGAAATCACTAAGTCTAAGGTGGAAGACGTTGTCAAAGGGCTCGTGAAGAACAAAGCTCTGGGCCTAGATGGGTTCACAACAAAGTTCTTTCAGGAAACTTGGTCGTTCATAGGAGAAGATATTGTGTCAATCATGGAGGAGTCTAGACACAATAAAAGAATGCATCTGTCCCTAAAATCCACTTTCCTAGCTCTTATCCCCAAAACCAACCACTCAAAAGAACTGCAATGATTCAGACTAATATCTCTCTACAATGTAATATATAAAATCATGGCCACAATCATGGCTAATAGCCTCAAACCCATCCTTCCTGGATTAATCTCCGAAGAGTAGACCAACTTTGTCAAAGAGAGGCAAATTGTGGATGGAATGGTTATGACTCAAGAGGCAATCCACTCCCTGAAAAGTAAAAAAGCTAAAGGTATGATGATAAAACTCAATTTATCAAAAGCTTATGACCGCCCGAGTTGGTATTACCTACAAGGTATCCTAAAAGTGTTTGGATTTGATTCTATAAGGATAAGCTAGATCTCGTCGATGATCTCGACCTTGGTGTTCTGAATCCTCCTCAATGGATCTCCTATGGAGGCTTTCAACACAACAAGGGGGCTTAGACAAGGAGATCCAATGTCCCCGTTCTTGTTCAGATTAGCTGTTAAAATATTATGAAGATATGTAAAAGAAAAAGTGCAAGGTTAACAATTTACAGGTCTTATAATGTGGGGCAATGATTTTTTGTTAACACATCAACAGTTTGTTGATGACATAATGATGTTTGGTCAAGCAAACCTGAAGGAAGCCAGAGCCCTTATGGAAATCTTGAATTATTTCATGAGTGCCTTTGGGACACATATTAATAAAGATAAGTTAGACATCTTCTTTTTCAATACTGCAACCCCAACACAAGCTTTTCTAGCAAGAATTATGGGTTTCCACATAGGTAATATCCCCTCGAAATACTTAGGGATCCCGCTAAGTCTCCACCCAATCAGAGTGGAAAACTGGAAGACTTTGTGGGCAAAAACCCAAGGGAGAATGCAGAACTAGACTTTCAGAACACTGAATATGGCAAGTCGAGTAATATTACTGAAAGCAATGCTTCAGTCATTTCCGATCTACCAATTATCTAGTCAAGTTGTTCCTAAAATGGTGTGTCAAGGGATGATTGACATATTTAAGAAATTCCTATGGCATGGGCCACATACAGAAAAAAATGGGCCCTACTATCTTGACATTGGCTCAACAAGCCATTGAAAATAGGAGGACTAGATCCCAGAGATCCTTATATTCTAATCCAGGTCATGGGGACCAAGCTATGGTGGAGATGGATTCAGGGAGGAATGAATCTATGGAAAGAAATATGGGGGAGAAAATATGGAATGCAACGATCGATAGAAGGAAGGCTAAGAGTCCAGGAAAACATTAAGCAACTGTTCATATGGAATTGAGCATCAAAAAATAGAGAACTGATAAGAAATCATAGTTTCTAGGAAATAAGGGGAGGAAACAAAGCCAATTTCTGGAACGAGATGTGGCAATAGAGAGAAAAATTACGAAATAGACATGATCTAGGGGAAATATGCCAATGCACCAATAACCCTGCAAATTAGACGGTGAAAAGTTTTTGGGGTCCAGACATAGGAGAACAAATGAGAAAATGGAAGTAGAAACAATACTGGTCAGATGCTCCAGAATCCATTAAGTGAGCAACATATGAGAAGGAGATGGAGTCTCGGTAAATTTCGATATCGAAAGGACCAGATATAATAAGATGGGGGTGAAAAATCGAAAGGATCACCATACAAGAAGGATATCACCTACAAGAAGCACACCACCACCAGCAAGGGCAAACCATATGGGATCGAATATGGCAGCATAAATTATGGCTGAAAATAACTTTCTTTCTGTGGATAACTTGGCATGGTAGAGAACTCACTTGGGATCAACTAAAAAAAAAGGGGGTTGTAGCGACCATTGACCTATTGTACATGTGAATGAAAATCATAATCAATGGAACATATAAAAAATGCCAGTAGTTACAATAAAATTCTTTGGCAAAACCATAAGGAACTATTCAGCCTTAGCGATAGGGATCAAACAAGAATGAAATTAACAGTGGAAAAATGGAGAAGGAAGCCTTACCAAAATTCTATTCTGAATTGCACTTGGCAGAAATCCTTAGGGTTCCTACTCTAGGCGGTATGGAAGGAAAGTAACAAAAGAATTTTCAAAGGGGAAAAGAGAACAACAGTAGAATTATGGGGAATGATTGTCCAAAATATTAGAGAAATGATCCTAGTAGAGAACTGGTACCCAAAGGATTGGGAAAACAATCCTTAGGAAGGTCGAATATTGGCAGGATTAAGCCTGAAACCCAACATGCTGAATAGTAACTCTTGGAAATAGAAATATCCTCTCAGCGATTCCCCAAACATCTTTTTGCTCCCTTAGAAAGAATTCATCCAACTTAATTTTGATGGAGAAGCAAAAGGGAACCCGGGGGTGGTAGGATTCGGAGGCATGTTCAAATATTCCCAAGGAAATACCATCCATATGTTTGCTATGGATTGTGGTACTGTGAGCAATAATTAAGTTGAGCTCTATGCACTAAAGTGGGGGCTAGAAATTGAAAAGAGGGAAAGCTTACAAAGAATTGAGGTGGAGGGAGATTCAAAATTGGAAATAGAAATGGTAAAACAAATACAACAAGGAACCAGAAGGGAGAAAATAAGCCAAAGTTGGAGGACGGAACAGCTAGTCCAAGAAATAGGAAATATAATACGAAGGATAGACTACATTGTCCTGACACATGTCGACATATTGGGTAACGTGGTAGCAAACAACCTAGCCAACTCGGGGTGTAGGCAGGTAGGTGGCAACCTTGATATAAGGGGTAAGGAGTTAAGTCAAATGAAAGGCATGAGAAGTCTAGAGGAAATCCTAAGAATAGTTGAGGAAAAAGGAGAAAACCCTTGATTGGGGTGTGGCAGGCCTTGTGGATTAGAGGAGGGAGAGGACGGTCAATGGCCATGGTGAGACGAGGGTGGATCAGTCAGCTAGCTGACACGACGGGCAGAGGGAGAAGAGGCTTTCCAGGGGCCACGAGAACTGGAATATGGCAGTGGGGTAATGGGCAATACAGGGAAGGGGTAGTCACTCAAGTGGGTAGAGGTAATAGAGGATGGTTAGGTGTCAAGAATGGTAGAGGGAAGAAGGCAAGGACAGGTGCAACGATAGCCGACAAGTGGAGAAGTAGTTGTAGAAAACTAGTAGCAAGAGAAGCCGGAGGTAGGAGAGAATTAATGATATGCAATTATGGGAAATTCAGTGCAACCCCATCCTAAGACGATCATGTGGGAGAAAGGGGCAGTAGATAGAGGAAGAGATTATGTGGTGAGTCCTTCGGTGGCATGCGGGGTAGGTGGACGGAAAATCAAAATGGTAAGAAGGCTAGGTTGAGAGGCATTCACATGCAGCAAGACAAGGTAGGAAATGTAGCTGAAGGTGGTGAAAGTTGCGGGTTGGAGGACGTCGAGTAACATTCAATTATCATTTTCAAGAACTGGTATGTCCTCTCTGCCCTCACTCACGACTGTCTGGAAAATTTGAATATGGAAGTAGATCACTGGATATTTCTAATGGTGCCCTCGGTTGTTTTCACTGTTGAGGTCTCCTGATCTTCTTGGGGTTTGGGCCTATCATCTTGGGGAGAGATTAATAGGCTTTTCATCTAGGGAAGGGGGTTTGGGAACCCTAATCTTGGCCTCAGGGTAGATAGGTCTAAAGGTATCGGTAGAAAGCTGAGTTGTTCTGCGGCCAGCTGGGTCATCCAAAGGGGTTTCCACTGCGTCTGTCGAAACATTTTTTTATAAGTTGTTATGGTTGAGAATGTGGCCTGAGAAGGAAGGTGTCTTAGAAATGTGTGAAAGGTTAGAAGTTTCCCTTGACTTGTTGATAGGTTTGATATTCGTCAATCCAGAGCTGAGCTTGGACCAGGATAAGGTTCGCTGGAATAGATGCAATAACGGGGGACGCAATTGGGGGAGGGAAATGACTCTAAGTAGGATTTTTATTACTTCCCTTGAGGGGACCAGATGGCAAAGGATAGCTCCCTCATGGACTGAAATAATAATTATAGTCTAGTAGGAGATTGAGAAGCAATGTCTTTCTTGCTGGGGTGGCGAAAACTAGGGCAGAAAGAATATTGGGAATTCGGGGGGTAGGGCTGCAATTATAGTAGGGTGGAGGTGTAGGGGAACCTCGTGGGAGGCAGTTAGCTAGCTCTTCAAATTCTCATGGGAAGCAACTAGGATGACGGGGAGGTTGCTATCCTTCAAATATGTGGAGGGAGTGGGGAATAAGGTTGTAAAAGGGGTTTATCACAGCTCTCAGGGCACAGAGCAGATGAAAATGCTCACGCTAGAGAAGTCCCACCCAAAATGGGGGATGCTTGTGAGGATTCCCAAAATGAGAGAGGCAAATTATCAAGCCAAGTATCGAAACAAGAACAAAAGGAAAGAAGACAGTTTCATTACCAACTCACAAAGAAAAAATTTCTATGAGTCCACTTGGTTAATTTGGTGATGAATTACAATGTTGTATTCCTAGTTTCTGTTATAGGTAGCATAAAAACTAGAGTGCAAAGAAATTCAGAGACTCGGCACTTAAACTATGCTCAAGCCCTCATATAGGTGCACCACTTGGAAAGGGAAGAAAAAAGAAGAAAGGAGAATCAAATGGAAAAGGAAGGTAACCAACCAGGAAGGAAAGGAAACAGAGGACCACGAAATGGTGGAAAGAACATGAAAGGATTGGAACCGACTAGGACCATGTAGGTCATGTCTGAATGGGAAAGAGAACTAAACACTAACATTGAAAATGAAGAGATCGAGGCAGAGGAATGGGAAGCAATTGTCAAAGACCCAGGGAATACTAGAGGATGCCAAACATTATTTCACCAAACTATCCAATAGTATTGGGCCATGAAAAACATCCTGGCCTGCGCCATGACAACCTATAAGGAAAGAGAAGACCAGGAGGAGGATAGACCAACCAAGCTAAGTATGAAGGACCTGCAAAGGGATATACAATCTGTCCAAATGTAGTTGTATAACAACAACCTCAATGTGAAGAGGATGTTAGAAAATTATATATTATGGAGCAATGGAACACATAAAATATTGCAGAAATATAAACACAGAAAACGCATAAAACAAGAGAGACACAGATATACGTGTTTCACCTAGTTTTGGCTACATCCACCCCGAACAGCCAGTCCTTCCTTTCTATTATCTAGCAAAATGAAGAGACACAACCTACAGCAGATCCGCTGTAATATCCTCTATTTTCTCTCACAGTCTCACCTCTCCACTTCTCGCTCAGAGAATACACATCTATTACATAGCCTCAAATACAATGCCCTCATACAAAGAGAGGGGTTGCCTTCTAGGGCAAAAAACCCTAAACTAAACATAATTTCTACAGTCAGATCACCTGCCTAATGCGCAACCCAAATTGACTAGAAATTACTATACTTTTACAAGGCAATTTTACATCTGTTTTTAGTTTCGGGGGCACTGCCCCCGAGCCCCCGTCGGGGGACTGCTGGCCCCTGGACCCCCC
>APFE030501913.1:0-12683 GCA_000404065.3 Pinus taeda
CATACTTAAATTCAAAAAAGAGTCAAGGGATCTCTACTTGAATGGTTCATGAGGCACAATACTTGCTAAGGTTTTGCAAATGGGGTAGCAAGCTAAGTGGGCTTGATTGTGGGGAAAAACTCCACAGTTAAGCGCGCTTGAGCCAGAGGAGTTCTGGGATGGGTGACCTCCTGGGAAGTCCTGGTTACCGGGTGCAAGCCCCGGAAGTGATGATTGATGCTATGTGATTCGTTCTCCACATTTCACTAGTTTCAATCCCACTTCTTCACCCCTGTGAGCATCACCCGATGCAATGAGTGCTAAGTGAACTATTCAAAAATCATGAGAAATTAGTCATTTACGACTACCTCTCATGGAATGGTCATATGTTTGAATGACTTACTTAACGCAGTTGAATCCCAAAAATGATATCTAATATAATGCACTGTGTAAACCCCCATACTTAAATATGGGGATAATAGGGGCACAAAAATAACAATAAGGGCTACAATGACAATAACAATGGGGGAATCACTAGTATTATAGGGACCTAAAATATACTTATATTTTGGTAAAATGGTGAAAACTCCCTCTAAATCTAGTCTTTCTGAGGGATACCTACAACTTAAACAATCCAAAAAGTTCTAACAAGATATACTAGATGTACAAACTCTAGAAATCAAAACATAAAAGAAAACATTACAAAACTTTAAATAGTAGACTCAAAAGGATATGTAAGAATACTTAATAGTGTAAGTCTTTGACTTTGGATTCTCGAGTCTTGTTTTTCTTGGGTGGAGGTTCATCGGAAACATTTCCATGTTCTCTTTCTCTCTTCTTATTTATTGGGTTTTTAGGACATGGAATTTTGTAGTGTCCCATATTATGACAATTGTAGCATTCAATCTTTGATAGATCAACCTTCTTCTTTGGTCCATTGAACTTCTTGTATACCCCATTTTTCTTGTGATGAGAAGAGTAGGAATTTGAAGTGTTTCTTTCTTCATCCTCCTTTTTATAACTTACTAATGCGATGCAAGATTCTTATTCACTACATGGATTCCACATTTTCTCAAATGTTGGTGTCTTTTTCCAATTGCTAATTCCTAATGGAAAAGAGCTCCAAGATTTTGGTAGACCTAAGGGTGCAACAATGACAAGTTATTTCTCTCATACAATTTCATCAGTAGCTTGGAGTCCACCTCTTATTGTAGAGATCCTTACAAAATAGGATGATAAAATATCATCTTGTAATGCCACCTCCTATATTTACCAACTATAATCGGTCTGTGGGGGTAAACATGAGGTGACGGCTACTATGACATGACTCATCCTCCTAAGTACAACTAAGAAAGTGGAATCAACAAACTTAAACTTTATCGACCTCCCTTAGGAGCTACAACACCCCCAGGAGCTAGATGACCACCTCGAGGTGCCCAAACCCCTAGTTAACTTTATTTTTGAATGACATGGACTCCTATTTGCTTGCATAACAAAGCAATATAGTGACTGTAAGCCTCCATTCACATGGATAACTTTTCCTCCCAGTGGCTGCAGTCTAAATTATGCAGTTCTATCCATACGACTCTGATATCTTAGCCACTTTTTTAGTGCTAGGATCCAAAATTCTACCCAAAAATTGATATAACTTTCCGTAATGATGAATCACATAAGTACAAATCCATTAATGAAAAAATTAGTCGATAAATTAACCTGGGAGGGCATGACCATGATGGACATTATGTCAAACATATAATGACCATGAAATCTATAGGCCATGAATGCATATCTAAACATAGGGATCTGAAACTTATATGAGAATCATCAAGGTCTAATCCCCTCTTGCAATAGATATAATAACATCTGTTAGGTCATGCATTCAATAACCATTCATTTACATATCAATCCATATTAAGATCCATAGCCAGAATATGTCATAAAATGATGCTTATAACTAGCATATAACTAGATTAATAACAATGATAGAACAACCATTAAATCCACATCACAACAAGTAAATTTACTCATAAAATACAAGAGGAAATTATCTCTTATTAATGTATGCAAAATCCAACCAAGTCAAGGACTTCCATGCACCACGCGACCATAGATTGATCTGAAACAATTATTTCTTTCAACAAATCACCCCCATGCCATATTCCAAGCATGAATTTGGGATCTCATGGGATAAACCAATACATAGACAACCAACTTAATCCAGAGGTTAAGCCACCTCCATCCTCACATTGTTGTGATCTCACCTAAACATATCCCGAGATCACAAAACCAAACCAAGCTTGTATGCCTCAGAATTCCTTCACCATCCCTTGAGGAATTTTCCTGTCTCCACCCACCTGTTAAGGGCTTCCTACAAAAAACCATCTCCACCCCCAACCCTTTAGATAAACCCGATACCATCTCACTCAGATCGAAAACCTTCCGGCAATCCAAATGTAAAGTAAGAATGAGTCCCATCACACCATGGTTATCGAGGAATTAGAAGGTAAGGTTGAAACCACAATCAAACTAGGCAAAACCCATGCCAGTGATAACAAATGAACCAAATACACACATGCATTTACTATGCATGCCAAAACCAACAAGGAAATCACACATGCAACCTATTATTGTTAGTTTTTTGTAGCATCAGAAGTGATCTAGCCTTGAAAATTGGTGGAGAGGCTAAGGCACATGAGTTCTAAAGAACCCAAAAACTGTTTGGTGAAATTCCATCTAGATTTCATTTTATTAAAATAATTAAGATTTTTAATCGGGTTCTTAAGTCTTAACTTATAGAAATTAAAATATTAATGGGTATAAATCAAAATATGGGTAAGAAAGATCTAAAAGGTGGATCAAATCATGTCTTAATATTAGCCATTGATTAGAGACTTAATCTTAGTCGTTGAAGACTAAAGACAAAAATTATAAAATGAAGGCCTGGGGTTCATTTGGAAATAGAGAGAGAGAGAGAGAGAGAGAGAGAGAGAGAGAGAGAGAGTCTAGAGTTCAATTTCTAGGGCTAAGAAGTTGAGAAAATTGAACTAAGTGATCATTCAACAGTAGAGGGGTAGTGAGAATCCAGAAGAAGGACTTTCTAGAGAATATTGATAGAGAGGTGGAGAGAACTTGTAGATAGGCAACACAGTAGCCGGGAGAGCTAATACTGGGCTAGTCCGGGCCTACACAGCCTTGATGCAGAGCCAACGCAAAGCAAAAATGTTGTCTGTCACACATAATCCAGAACTTCCCGGAATAGCCGGAACCACGGAACAACCAAGATAGTTGATGTAGAGGGCAGAAGAGGTGATGCAGGGCTAACACAGAGCCTGAAAAGCTGACACAGGGCCAACGCAAAGAAAAAATGTTGTCTGTCACACATAATCCAGAACTTCCTGGAATAGCCGGAACCGTGGAACAACCAAGATAGTTGATGTAGAGGGCAGAAGAGGTGATGTAGGGCTAGCACAGAGCCTGAAAGGCTGACACAGGGCCTATGCAGGGCCAACGCGGAAATAGTCGAGGTTAGCCTATCTTGTGTTGGATTAGTTGGAATTTTGTTGGGTGAAGTGAGGTAAAAATCACTCAGATTTTCATCCAGTATTTTCACTGTAAAGGATTGCTAGATGAGCATCCTAGATTTGTATTCAGATATTTCTCTTGCATAATAATAAACCCTCAGAACTACTACACCAGGTTTCCTGCATTAGGTTTTTTCGGGGACTATTATGTCCAAAAATAAGTGGGTGCTATGTATCTTGTTCTTTTCACTATTTTCTGATTCATGAGATCACATATTTAATTAGTGTAGGCTACAAAAGTAATCTTCTTCAATATTAAGAAGAATAACTTGATGAATTCGAAAATCAAGTAGGTGAAGTAGATTTAGATTTTCTACAGTAGGGGTTCCTCCAGTCTATGAATTTTTACATGGTATCAGAGCATTGATTTTGTAACAGGAAGAACAGATCTAATGCTGAGCAATGAGGCTGAAAGTTTCACTGGGTAGCAACTCGAATCCCCTTAGAGGGATTGCATAATCATTACCGAGAAGAAGATCCAAAGAAATCTCTTTCTGAGTTAGACGACATAGAGGTATGATTTCTAGTTCGTGAGTTTACAGAGGTAGATGGATTGATGCAGAGCCTAAGCGTAGTGATAGATGGGTGCAGTTTCTGTCAGGGAAGAAATCCATTGGAAAAGAATGAAGACACACAGAAGGGGAATTTGCTCCTCAGAGAAATTTTCACTAGAAATATTGAATTTCTCACTTGCTGAGTAGATGAGCAGTGCTAAGCAGTGACTAGAAAAGTCATTTTGAGAGTTGGATGAGATGGCATCACATGGGCTCAGAGATCAGGATAGGTTGGAAGGAGCTTCCAACTATGTCATATGGAAGACAAGAATCCTAGTTGTTCTAGAGGAATATGATCTCAAGGCCTACGTCAATAGTGTTGTAGCATTTCCTAGCGACAACAATTAAAATAAGAAGTACAAGGTCGAGTAGGGGAAGGAAAAGAGGATCATTCTCGATGGAGTTCAATATCATGTGGTCTCACACTTGCAGGGCAAGGATACAGCCTGAGAGATGTGGGAAGCCTTGTCTTCTCTATATGAAGGCTCTTCCGAAAAACCAAATATGTATTTAGAGCATAAGTTGTGGTGGACTTTGACGCAGAAGGGAGAAGGGTGAACCTCTATCTTCAATGTCTTCGAGACACTAGAGACCAAATTTCTGTAGTTGGGTCTACTCCTTAACCAACCGCGTTGGTGAGGATACTCATGAATGGAGTGTCGGATGAGTGGCAAGTTTTCGTCCAAAGCTTATTGGGCAGAGAAAAACTATCTTCATGGGAGGATATTGGGTGGCTCTTCAATAGGAGTAGTTAAGGAGGGACCTAGTGAAGGTCAACCTCAGTGGAAACAATGGGAGTGGCACAAAGACAAAGGAGGAGGAGGAGAACACAACTCTAACATTGAAGGGACAACAGAAGCTGAAGCGAAAGAAGGATATTTTGAAGGTGAAATGTTTCAGTTGTGGTGAAATGGGCCACTATGCATCCCAATGTCCTTTGAATAAAAAGGATAAGGACAAGAAACATGATCCTAAGGATGCTTCAACAAATATTGACGAGGATGAGTTTGCCATGAGCTCCCATGCATATCCATGAGGGAAATGGGGCAATATTAAGTTGCAGTCAGAAGGACTACATGTGGGTAGGATCCTTGAGGAGTCCACCCCTTGGATCAATTCCTTGCTACGGGAGCCAAAGATTAAACAATAACAAGATGAACTTAGTGTCAAATAATGTAGTGGAGTGTTTGGAGGACAAATGCAATAGCTAGGGACCAGAGACTGATCAACGCAGAGTAAGGTTGGTAGTAGTGCAGTTGGAACAGTGCAAGAGTCAACAATAACAAAGAAGATTTAGAGGGTCAGAATGGGAAATAGTCAGATTCAATTACTCATTGTATTATGTTGAACAAAGTTAAGTTCAATTAATTTTGGATGTTTTTCAGTTGCTTCTTTCAACAACTGAGTTCCAGTATGGATGCACTATTAGCGTTCGTAGTGCAAGCAGCATAGTAGATGCAACGTTTGAGAGGGAATTGTGGTACAAATGCAGTAGTGGTAGTGGCAGTGCCATGGGAAACAATAGAGTAGTAACAACATCACAGTGTTGGTGGTAGCATCAATGCAGAAAGTTGTTGCTTCCGAAACAGAGTAGCATGCAAGTGGACATGGTTGCTAGGGAACTTTCCTTGTTAAGAGGGACTGTTAGTTTTTGGTAGTATCAGAAGTGATCTAGCCTTGAAAATTAATGGAGAGGCTAAGGCACATGATTTCTAAAGAACCCAAAAACCGTTTGGTGAAATTCCACCTGGATTGTATTTTATTAAAACACTTAATATTTTTAATGGGTTTCCTAAGTCTAAACTTAGGGGAAATTAAAATATTAATGGGTATTAATCAAAATATGGGTGGGAATGATCTAGAAGGTAGATCAAGTCATGTTTTAATATTTTTCGTTGATTAGAGACTTAATCTCATCCATTGAACACTCAATAAGAAAACTATAAAATGGAGGTTTGGGGTTTATTTGGAGAGAGAGAGAGAGAGAGAGAGAGAGAGAGAGAGAGAGAGTGTAGAGTTTGATTTTTGGGGCTAGGAAGCTGAGAAAATTGAACTAAGTAATTATTCAGCACAAGAGGCGCAGTGAGAATCGTAAAGAAGAACTTTCCATAGAATATTGAGAGGGAGGTAGAGAGATCTTGCAAAGAGGCAGTACATTATCTAGGAGAGTTGACGCTTGGCCAGTCCTTACCCACATAGCTTTGATGCAGAGCCAGAAGGGCTAACGGAGAGAAGAAAAGTTTCCTATCATGCAAAATCCAGAACTATCGGGAACAATCAGAGCTGTCGGGAACTACCAGGATAGCTGATGTAGAGGGATGAAGAGGTGATGTAGGGTTGACGAAGAGCTTGAAAGGATGACGTAGGGCTTATGAAGAATTAGTTGGGGTTAGCCAGTCTTGTGTTGGATCAGATGAAATTTTTCCAAGCGAAGTGAGGTAAAAATCACTTAGATTTTCCACCAATATTTTCTCTGTAAAGGATTTCTAGATGAGAATCCTAGATTTATATTTAGATATTTCTCTTGCATAATAATAAACCCTCAGAATTGCTGTACCCTTTTTACCACAATGAGTTTTTCCAGGGACTATTGTGCCCAAAAATAAGTGTGTCCTATGTATCTTGTTCTTTTCTCTGTTTTCTATTTCATGAGATCAAATATTTAATTAATGTTGGCTGCAGAAGTAATTTTCTTTAGTATTCATAAGAATAACTTGATGAATTTAAAAATCAAGTAGGTGAAGTAGATTCAGGTTTACTGTAGTAGGGGTTCCTTCAGTCTAGGAATTTTCACAATTACCTGCAAGTATTCCCACTGAAGCCACTTGATCCAACTCTTACTTACTAGATCCTTGCTTTCCTTTGATTTCGTGTCCTTCATTTGCTTGATTTATTACTTTCTCCTCTTGGTTCTCTTCTCCTCTATGAATCAAATTCGAAAAATCAATTGAAAAAACCCCAACTCATGCTCTTATGCCTTTTTATTATTGATGCCTCTAATTTCTTCATTTTCCCTCTATTTTCCTTCAATTTCCTCCTCACATGCAACTTGTGACATTTCACCTTCCTTTTATCCTAATTTCCTTTATTCTCATAAATCAAATGCCAATAATTTATTTTTTCCTTTTCCAACCCTTTTCCATTTCCTTTTTCAGTTTCCCCTTAGCCATAATAAACAACAAGGGATGCCCACTAGGATGTTTTTCCCAACATTCAGCTTGGAATACATGTCCCATGATCTTGGTCTTATTTTTCATTTATTAACTTTATTACATGAAATTTTAACCCGGGGTTGTTACATACCCCTCCCCCTTAGGGGAACACCATCTTTAGTGTTCAATGACACTTATGAACAACAAGACCACTGAAAACCAAAACATAATACCCATGTAGCTTTATTACTTAGCTCAATGCAATATTTACAATGAACAACCTACTCAAAAGAAAATCCATCATGACAAACATGACAACCTAACAACCATACCGCTTATTAGAGCTTTATAACACAATTCATTGTGGAATTTACAACAACAACCACACATAAATATGTACATATACCAAAAAATAATTTGCCTCCACCAAAAACTAATGAAGGGTACATAACCCACATCTAATGAACCATCTCCCGTGTAGCTTCTTCGGGTCCAAAGTGTTTCCACTACACTTTAACTTGCATGATTGCTCAGTTCTAAAGCATAAGTTGTTTCCACTACAATATGCACTGAGGTTCCAGTTGGACTTATCCTTTTGGCTCCACCTGCAACACAAACCAATCAATCACATGATCAACATCTTTCACATATCTTTTAAGCAATGAAACATGGAAAACATCATGGAATTCCACTATCGAATGAAGTGAAATTTTGTAAGCCATTGGTCTAATCCTCTCAAGGGTCTTGAAAGGATTACAATACCGCGGTGCCAACTTGTTACATGATCCAAGCCTCAAGGAGATCTTCTTGGGATTGATGCATAAGTACACATGATACCCAACATGAAACTCCTTAAATCCCTTGTGTTTATCTGCATAACTCTTTTTTATATCATGTGTTTCCTTTAGATTCTTCTTTATAACCTACATTTCTTGTTCCATCTCTACCAATATGTCTAGTCCAATAAGTACCCAATTCACTAGATCACTCTAGCTGATGGGAGTCTTACAACGCTTCCCATACAGTGCCTCAAATCGATTCATCCTTAGTGAATCATGATACCCTTTGTTGTAAGCAAACTAAACTAGTGGAAGATACTCCTCCCACCTCCTCTGTTGGTGCATAACATACATCCTCCACATTCCCTCCAAAAGCATGTTGACCCTCTTTGTCTATCCATATGTGTATAGATAATAAGTTATACTGAAGGCCAAATTTGTACCCAAACTTGCAAACAACTCCTTCCAAAACTTAGAAGTGAACTTGGAATTTATATCTAATATGATCTTCTTAGGAAAGCCATGAAATATCACTATCTCCTTGATAAATATATGAGCTACTTCACTATTTGAGTTAGTATTATTTATTGGAATGAATTGATCCACCTTGCTCAATCTTTCAACCACAACCATGATGGAATCATGCTGCTTCGATGTCCTCGGAAAACCTGTAATGAAATGCATGGAAATGACCTCTTATTACCGCTATGGAATTGGAATAGGTTGTAACAAAAAAAATGGGTTATTACACTCAACTTTCACTTGCTGGCAGTCCAGACATCTAGCAACAAACTCTGCCACTTCCTTCTTCAAAATCAGCCAATAGTAGAACTTATTCATAGTTGTCAACATATTTTGATATCTGAGTGACCCTAATATGATTTTACATGAAACTCCCTCAAGATATGCTTCTTGGTCTCAGCATCATCCTAAACATAGATCTTATCCCTAAATCTTACCAAACCATATACCATCAGATGATAATCCATATCCTTTTCACTTGTACCCTACTGTAACTCATGCTTAAGCTGCTGATACCTGTCATCCTTTTGTCCTACCTCTAAGATCTGATCTCGTAAATATGTCCCATAAGATCTCATAACTACAACATGGTTTACCTGCACTCTCATACTTAGAGAATCTACGACCATTTTCTCATTTCCTTTAATGTATTTGTTCTTGAAGTCAAACTCATTGAGTCTGGAAAACCATATAGATTGCCTAGAATTCAGATTCAGTTGGTCAAACAAGTACCTAAGCCCACTGCGATCACTCATCAGAATTAAATCTCTACCAAGAAGATAGTGCATTCACATCTTCAATGCGTGAATGATCGCTTCCAACAGAAGATCATGTGTCACGTAGTTTTGCTCATGCTCATTCAGTTTCCTTGATTTGTATGATATGACCTATCCCCCTTGCATCAAGACTCCACCATGTCCTTTCTTGCAAGCATCTGTACACACTACAAACCCTTTATCTGAATTGGAAATCTTTAGAATTGGAGCATTTGTCAACAACTGCTTCAATTGCTCAAAACTTGCTGCAAATTCCTCTGTCCATTCAAATTTATTTCCTTTCCTCTATACTGATGTAATAGGATAGGAAATTTGTGAGAATTTTCTGATGAACCTCCTATAGTAACCTACTAACCTCATGAATGATCTAACCTCAACCACATTTCTAGGAGCTTCCCATTCCATGATAGCTTTGATCCTTTCCGAAGCCATTGTTATCTCTTCCTTGGAAATAACGTGTCACAAGTAATGTACCTTTGTATAAAAGAGGTTGCATTTAGTAATCTTGGCATACAACTGATGCTCTCTTAGCAATATCAAAAATGCTGGTAAGTCATTCAATTCTATACCTATCTAGCTCTTTATAAAAATTACTCATGAGTCAATATTGTAATTTCTTTCCATCAACTCATAATGTCGATTGGCATTGTGCTTCCTCCATGCTCCACACAATGGAAGCTTCCTACACACCTCCTTAATGACATGAACTGATGGTATTTCTATCAGTATCACATAGGCATGTATTCTCCAAAAATGGAAAGTTAATCATGGCATTGGAAAATTACAATAATATAAGACATCATTATTTGCAACAGAATCCCAGGGATCACTTTTACCACTAACTCACCTAAAGTTTGCAACATATGAAGCATTTCCTTCTTATAAAATACTTCTACCATGGACGAGCACAATACATTATCTTGTTTTCTATCCTTCCTGACATACATTCAAAAATTAAAGACCACCCGTAGAGAAATTAGATAAGTGAAACCCTAGACATCTATTTAAAAATATCTATAGTTTATATTCCACATTGATAGTTACACATATTTCTTTTATAAATTTGGTTAGGATTCTAAAACATATATTTCATAGTAAATACAAAATATATTTCCTCAATGTGTGGAGGTGTGAAGAGAAGAGGTGTGGAGGAAGCTTTCATTGTGCAGAGTGAAGAGGTGTGGAGGAAGCCTTCATTGTTCTTCTTTCGCACCTCTACACCTCAGAGTGAAACTGATATATTAATTTTTCGGAACTTAAATTTTTGGGTATGCACTTGCTTGATATATAATATTGGCGAGTGTTTTCCTCTCGTATTTCTCTATGTCTTCAACATTTTGGGAAAACTTCTATAATCATTGCAAAGTGTGCATATCTCATGGCTTTGCTTTAATTATGAGGAGTGCAAAGGTGTGTCTCACGAAAATGATTGTAGGAATGGAGTGTTCTCAAATAAAAACAAAATGCAAACCCACACTGCTTTAATGGAACCAACATATCGATAATTATTAAAAGAGGGAGTGAATATGATGATATGCAACTATCACTCTTGTTACTTATAATTTGTGATATGAAATATGTTATTGTTTCTCTTCAGCATAACTGATCTTATTGAAATGCAGTGTCTTAATCCACTAACATTTATATACCAACTTAAATTTTAGTTGAAACCCCTAGTTAAGAGCATGCCTATATGGAGATGCGAAAAAATAATTATGAAATTATATGTGTTCATATCATGTAAAGAAGTATCATATTTTTTCTAGATAAATAAATTAAGAAATTGCATAAATTTTAAGTTTTTTCTATAACAATATTTTTAAGCATTAAATAATATATCTATATTTAATATCAGTCCATATTCATCTTAACTTTGGGTCTACCAAGCATATAGAGGGATCAAATCTCTTTTCACTATAAAAGAGGTTTTCACCTCAAGGGATTTGATCCCTCTCCACGATTGAGAGATTTGGAGTTATCATGCATCTAGGCTCATTTAATTATTAATTATAAACAATTACAAATATAATTATTGATTTTATTTTAATTTGTATTTTTTTGTAATGTTACCGAGTAAAAATATTTAACAAAACAATATAGGAAATTGTTGAATTGAGGCTTCTGTGATCCATATTAGTTTTAAGAAGGGTTTTGGCATAAATCACATGTAAAAAACATTTGTCGACGTGTTTCGAACCAACCAGTGTCTTGATGATGAACCACATTGGTTGGTTCGAAATGCGTCGGCAAATGTTTTTTACATAGGATAGGAAATTACAACATCTCTTCCATATTGGATTGGAGAATGTATCTCATTAATCATGGTGGAGCATGCCATTTTTTTTCAATCAAGTAGCATTCTCTCAACTAACAATCTAAATTTCACACAATGGTTCTTGGAAACTATAGTGTACAAAATTATCCCTTTACCAAGACTCAACATGGGTTGACGGGCATTCTTTCTAGAGGATTATTTATATTTAGACAATGGATATGGTTTCGCTCCTTTGGCCAAGGTTTTGAATGGTGTCTATGGTATCACTCCTATGGAAATAGTTAGATTTATGAACACTTAGTAGACATACATTATCAAAGGAAACATTTGATTCACACTAATTCCAAGTGAGAGTGTAGGTGAGTTTACCTTTGGGTGTAGATGAGGGAGCTACATGCAACCAAACATGGTGTAGGTGAGTGATTGGTTCGATGATGAAAGTGTAGCTAAGTGAATAATTCTCTAATGAATGTGTTTGTAGTGGAAGCAAATTGTGTTTTTAGTGGAAGAGAATTGAGATAAAAAAATTTGAAATGATCATTTGAATATAATGACATTTACTATAAACTATCACCCATTTTTTAATTCACACACTAATATAATGATATTGGGATCTTGACGATTTAACAATTATGTATAATTGTTACATTGGGTGTATTTTGTACATGTTATTTTGAAAAATTGGAATAGTTCAAAATCTAATTAGGATTTAATATCTAATGAAAACTTAAATAAATTTAAAGATATAATTTTATTCTAATGTTTTTCTTTTAAGTAAGGTGCTTTGTAATTATACCAAGTACTAAGAATCTATTAATTATGCATATGAACCTTTCCCTTTTACTAACATGTTGAGAATGTTGGCATTGATGCCAAATCGTCATAGGAAGATTACATGCTTGATGTTGCAAAGTGTTATGTTGATGTGAATTGATTACATGTTTGATGATTGTGATGCGCATGAAGGTTGAAGGATGATTTAAGTGATGTTATGTTAAAAGGTTGACTATTGTTGATTGTTAATTTATATTAAAAGGATGATTTTTGTGTAGGTTTTAACCCCGT
>APFE030501933.1:0-12192 GCA_000404065.3 Pinus taeda
GTACTGGCCATATATCTTATTTTTCTTCAAACATTGGCAGTGCGGAGTAGGGAAAGCAAGTGCAAAATAAATTAACAGGTCGGTTCGTGGTGCCAAACTTGGACTTAAATGAAGATGAAGAGCAGACGATGGAGTTGGGCTTGGGCCAGCACAGGGTACGCGGTTTTAGCTATTGGAAACCAATGCTTGAGACAATAAAGCAGTCCCCGCATGTTCGCACACAGTAAAACTGCTGCGGGTCTCTCACAACACTGAGGTCTCCCGCTGTCGACATTTTGATGGAGCTCGTTCTTCTGGCATCACATATGAGAAATTATGGAGCAAATGTTGCGCCAACGCCACAGCTGAGTTATCCTAATCCAAGTTTATGGTCATCGCATTCAAGTGTGTAAGAGTTTTTTGGAGATGGAGCTATACCCAAATAAATTTCCACTAACTAAAAGTTCACTCAATGAAAAAGCCAACGTAACTTTTGGTTCACTCGAATTGATAAAGGGATGATCAGATTTGGAACAATCTACACGCTCATTGGAATAAGCATTTTTTCTAAATAATTTATAAATGATACTCATAATTCATAAATTTTGGTTTTATATATGACATTGAAGTCAATCAAAGTTTGAAATATCTTTTTGTTATTTATTTCAATTTTAAAAATGACTTATTTTAATAGTAAAATGGATTCGACAATCTCAAAAATTTTTGAAGCATTTAAAATTCTGAAATTTATTAACCCAATATTATATATAATGTGAAACTAACACTTTTTTAACAAATGTGATTGATATAAGAGGATCAACTTATATTAAACACAGCCACAACTTTAATATATTCTTTTTTCAAAATTTATTGGTATAGACAAATTAAGAAACTCCTCTAAAAATGAAGCATACAAAACAAATTAAATATGTTCCAAGAAAGACCCATGAAAAATTTAGATCAAAATTTATTAGTATAAGTAAGAAAATTAAGAAACTCCCTAAAAATAAAGCATACAAACAAATTAAATATGTTTCAAGAAAGACCCATGAAAAATTTAGATCAGTAAATAAAACAGCCACAACTTTAATATATTTTATTTTCAAAATTTATTGGTATGAGAAAATTAAGAAACTCCTCTAAAAACTAAAAATGAAGCATACAAAACAAATTAAATATGTTTCAAGAAAGGCTTATGAAAAGTAAATAAAAAAGCTTTATGTTTCAACAAAGGTCCACCAAAAATTTAGATCAGTAAAATAAAAAAGCTTTTCCATTAATATGTGAGAGATTTTCTTAAGATTATTTTGGTAGCAGCTTGGTGAATAAACTGTCACTGAAAACATAATAAACGTAATACACTGAAAGCAATACTTTGTTAAGTTGAAAATTTCTGTATAAAAAATTAACCATATTAAACTTAAATATTTACAATTAACCATTAAAACTTATTGGGACAAAATTAAATTATTGTTATTCAATTTTTGTTTAATTGTTTTCCTCGTATCCATAAAGGTTTTATATTTTCTCCACTCTAATACATAAATAATATTAAGTACTATTTTTCCACTATAAAATAGATAAATATAAATATAATTAGTTACCAGTAAAGTTTTTATTAACTATAAAATACATAAATATAACCCACAAAATTAAATTATTGTTATTCAATTTTTGTTTAATTGTTTTCCTCGTATCCATAAAGGTTTTATATTTTCTCCACTCTAATACATAAATAATATTAAGTACTATTTTTCCACTATAAAATAGATAAATATAAATATAATTAGTTAGCAGTAAAGTTTTTATTAACTATAAAATACATAAATATAACCCAGTATAATGAAAGCGCTCCTCGGCATTTGGAGACATAACGAGTCAAGCGTGTGCATCAGGGTTTTGTGCCTGGCTAGCCTAATTTCTTGACTTCATAAATTATAATCAAATAAGCAGATGTTTCAATCCGTGGAGGCCAAGCACAGTGAGATGCTACCCCATCAATGTAATTGATTCTCATAAAGGGCGTTGTGTAGCTGTACTTCCCATAATGCGTAGTAGTGGAGAAAGAATGAAAACGTGAATGTTAGAATGAGAAATAGGATTTTGATTTGACTGCGCATGCATACATGTTTTTGGTGGTGCGCTGATAGCAGTGGCTTATTTATCTATGTTGGGATCATTCTAATTATCCAATCCTTGGGGGGTAAGCCATGCAAGTGTAAGCACACAATATTGTGGTCGCTATGCCGTGCCCATAAAGATTAATTTATTAGCGGAAGCAAAACTAAGTCTAGGTCTCCAGTGGAGAATATCTCTTTTCAGTTGTACATGCTCCCATTATCTAAAGAAATGGTATACTAGCTCTGCAATAAACAAATTGTTATCAACTAGGATTTGAGAAATATAAAACACAATAAATAGTGTGGGTGACTGTATTTGGTTTATCTACAAGAAATAGTGTGGGTGACTGTGTTTGGTTTGGTTTTTCCATGACCACAAACAAAATCTTCAATAGTAAAACGATATCCTGATACCTTAGAAATATGCAAGCATAAAACATAGAAAGATGCGTTGAAATCCTCACTGCCACAACTTGATCTTTCGAAAAGATTCTTTGGTTGTCAATTGAAACGATTAATGATTTAATTTAATTTGTTATTCTTGTATTTGAAATCGAAAACTGTGGCTTTTCATTTCTGAAACCGTTAATCTAATTTATTGGATTATGACTTATACCATGAATATTCCAGCATATCAAATCAGAACCACCCAAACAATTTTTTATTAATGAAATTTTAATGTCATCATAAGTTACCTGGTAGATATATCTACTGGCCAACAAGTTCAAGGTTTCTATTAGATCTTCTTTGACTCCCCTCGATAATACTAGTACTAGTTTAAAGGAGTCTAGGTCTAGAGTGAAATTATGTTCCCTTTTGTTGCTTAGCTAGAATCTCTCCTTATAATATTCTAGTGACTCCTTTTATCCTTGACTCATTTCGAATATTTCATCTTTGGTATTGCTATCCTTGACTCATCTCGAATATTTCATTTTTGGTATTGCTTGCTCTGCAGTAATCTTGATATTTGTTATTGAAAGCTTACTCCATTTGATCCTAGGTGGTGTTGCTATTTCCTTCAAAGATTATGAACCATTAGAGGGTTGCATCCTTCAGGGTGGAAGGAAACAACTTGAGCTGCTGCTCATTGACAGTGTAAGCATAATAAAACAAACCAAAACATGAAAGTGTCAAAATCCTCTATGATTAAACGATAGAAGTCTTGGAGCACAAATGGGTTAATTTTTTTCATTCTTACTTCTCCATCTCTCTAATGGGGAATGTAAACACTTCAGGTTGTTTATCTTTGGCAATTGTGTTTGCGGGTTTGTAGGGTTTTCTCCTTCTAAAATACCTTAAATATCCTTGCTTGCTTACAAAAAGGGCCTCAAAGGTCCTTATGGACAAGGCAACAGGGTCACAGTCAATAGAGAAGGGCTAGTTGCTAGTGGAAACAGGGGTTAGTGGTAGAAACTTTCTTGTATTGTCCCTAATTATTCGAGGCATAAAAGAAAGAAAATTTGAAAAAGAATATGTCTTTTTATTGTATTTTCTGAAAAATGATGATGTGTTTTTTTTCTTTTTTCGGGAGATAAAATGAAAGAATACATACTTTGACACCTCCCTGAAAATGGTACCGAAAAGTAATGGCCCTTAGTATTGCAACAACAATGATGTATCTCTCAACAATCTTAGCTTCAATTCTCAACTTGGTGCTCACACAAACTTAAGAGGGATCAACATTATATGTGCAATAGGAATTATCTTCTTCTCTTGTTGATCTTTATGCAAGTGGGAGTATTGAAATGAAGGTTAGATGCATGGAGACCATGCTAACTAATCTATGTTATAGAAACAATACATTTTCATAAAAGGAAATGGAACACAAGCCTATGCTAATTGCAATGGAAGAAAGAACACTTGCTAAATGACACACTTCTATGTTGTCTACAATGAATGGAAAATCACACTCGTTGAAATGAGAATAAAATTCTAATTTGTCGAAAAAAAAATAATTTTCAAAAATAAGCTAACGAGGACATCCATGACGTTTCTATACTTCCAACTATACTTCCAAGTTTCGCTATCAATGTCTCGTAGGTGTTGTAATATGTCAAAAAGATTAAACCATATGTTTATTGCAAAGGTGAGGGAGAAAGGAGGGATGGTTGCAAGTTGTTACATGAGCATGTTAACCAAACAGAACGCGAGTATGAGATGGGGAAAATTGTGGAAATGTCGAGAGATGATAATATTCAATTGATTAACATTAAGGCAACATGGTGCATTCTTATCTTAATGAAATCAAACTCTATGTGGTTCGTATATCTATAAAACTAGTTACATAGTAAAACAATCAACAATAAAATCTATATACCACGAAATAAAATCAATAAAATTCCAAAATTGTATTAAGAATTGCTACTACTATTAACAACTACATAAACAACCTATAAGAAGGTATTGTTCATAAAATATTCTACTTGACTATGAAGAAGAATCATGAAAAGATAATTTTCGAAAATGCTGGAAAATGAATGAAAGCATCCCACAAACAAAAGTACAAGAAGACATTGAAGGTCTTGGGGTTGGCCCAACCCAAGGATGCTCAGAGTCCTAAGGAAAACCAAGCTAAGAGCTTAAATAAAACATTTCTTTCATTAAATGAGAAACTAATCGTTCTTTTTATTCTTTCCTCTTTTCTCTATATTCCTACTAGGCTACTCAAGCCTCTTATTTATGTATACATTAGGGAGCAACCTCCTTGAGAGGAGGGTTACATTTCCCTCTAAAATGTTCTAGAAAATGGGATCTAGCTCCTATTCCATCTCGTAGCAACAGGAAGGGGCATTCAATACCTCAAGTTAATTGAGTTTAAGCATTCTTGCTACAGGGAACACATCTCATAAATATCTACAGTGTTACCTACCTATTCAAATTCTGCACAATAAATATGTTAAGGCACATAAAATAAGAAAAACACATTAAACTCTTCTAGGAACCCATTAAGCTAGAAAAATGTATCATTAAGTGCAAAATATGGGCTCATCCTAGTTTTTATGTGCTCAAAAGTGGATTGATGAGTCTTATAATTTACTTATTCTAGAAGCCCATTAACTACTTCTTATTTAAAACATAAGTCCATTTCAATGAATTGTCTAAGAGGTTTATTAACCATTAGTGTGGGTAATGGATGCCTCCCACCATTCAAACATAAATTACTTAAAAGCTCTTTGGCTCATCATATATATATACATGAAAAACTAATTAATTAAAAATATTTTTAACTTTATGAAATTAAATTAAATACAATAAAAAATATTATTATATTTTAATAATAATATGTATGATAGTTCATTAGGACAATAAGTGGTGACATTTTTTTACCAAAAGATTCATTTATAAGACCACATGACCATGAATGTTGTGTTATAATAAAATTTGTTAATTTCGCTTAAATAAAAGAATATATTAAAAAATCTCATTATGGAAATGTTAAATCATTTTTGTGATAGAATAATATCAAAAAATTTTAGAACACCCAAAATCATGAAACTTAACCAATATAATTTTGATTTTCAAAAAATATTTACATTCACTAACCTCAAAAAAAATCTTAAAACAAATATAATTCTGATTTTCATGATTTTCAACATCCTTGTCTTAAAATCATACCGAAATTTCTATTGGTTAGAGATGAGAAACTACACCACACAATTTCATCAAAATATGTAAAAATGTGCACACATTTTTTCATTCATTTTTTCATTCAGGGAAGAAGTGAAAATGGTCCGATAAAATAAACGTAAATCGTAATAATATTGACTTCCCAAAGTAACTGTTAATCGTAATAATGTTGACTATCTGGATAAAATGGTCCGATAAAATAAACGTAAATCGTAATAATATTGACTTCCCAAAGTAACTGTTAATCGTAATAATGTTGACTATCTGGATAAATAATTGCATGTCATGGACATGATAAAGTGTGTCAAACGTTTTTACTCTTTTTGAAATCTGAAATAAAATTATAAATTTTAATGATTTAAAATGTTTTAATGAATCCAAACAATTCAAAACAAGAAAACAAAAATGGAAACTCTTGAATTCAACTTACAACTTGACACGCCGACTTCGTCGAAAACGGCACGATAAAATCACATGCCAAGAGATATTTCCCGCACGTTGCCGAATTTAATTTCTTTAATTTCAACAATGGGTACAGTAGAAAATTAGAATAGTGACTATTCTAATTTTCTGTACTCAAAATTTGAAAAGTGTACCTAATGTTGAAATAAATATCAACACAGTGAAAAGCCAACAAAATATCGGATTAATCTGTGTAATATTGGAGTGTAAATTTCCATCACTCTCGCAATTATAATAATTAGAAAAATCCAACCAATCTGATTCATGGTGGAATTAGTGGAGTAAGTGTCCAGAGAATGTCGACATCAGCCAATGAACATCATTGATAGTGGGCACTGGGTGGATTGAATCAACTTTATGCAGGCGTCAAAGTCGTCGGTACACTCATCTGCATCCGCGTTTGTAGTCTTTCGTTGCGTTTTCCGCAACCATCTCGATTGTGGACACCTCCTTCCTAAATGTGTTATGTATCATCTACATATACTGGTATGCCTCATCTTCTCACATCAAACCAACTATCCCCAGGATTTCCTCTCCATACTCTCAGAGGCCAAGAGTTACTGCTCTTTCGCACATAAATCCGTCATTATTCCCTTCAATCAGGCTAGCGCTGAGAGGAAATACATAGATCGATTTGTAGAGAGAGGTGGGTTATATAAAGCTTGAAATCAAGAAACATAAATCAATGGGGAATCACCTGTGCTTTGCTAAACCGTACAGAACCACTGCGCCAGTGAAAGTCATACGGTGGAGCGATGGTAGCATTGAAAAAATTGGGGAGGCAATTAAGGTGGGAGAGCTTATGGTGGACAATCCCCAACAATTCGTGTGCCATTTCAGTGATCTCCAAGCAGGGCGTCGCATCGCAGCACTCCGTGCTGAGGAGGATTTGGCGTTGGGGGACGTCTATGTTCTTCTGCCAATGCAAAAATATTTGCGGTGTGTACTGTCGTCTTCTGACATGGCCTCGCTTAATTTGTTAGCTTCTCAATGCAACTTCGCCCATAGAAAGCACTCCTGTAACTCTCGAGTATTTCCAGCCGTTGGTACTGGCGATTTATCTGATTTTTCTTCAAACAATGGCTGTGCCGAGAAGACAAAGCAATTGCAAACAAAATTAACAGATGTGTTGGTGGTGCCAGAGTTGGAGTTAAATGAAGATGAAGAGCAGGCGCCGAAGTTGGGGTTGGGGTTGAGCCAGCACAGGTTACGCGGTCTTAGGTATTGGAAACCAGTGCTCGAGACAATAAATGAGTCCCCGCGAGTTCGCACACGGTAAAATCGCGGAAGCTCTCTCACAACACTGATTAGTGAGGTCTCCCCCTCACGGGATTTTGATGGACCTCGTTCTTTCCCACATCACATCTGAGAAATTCTGGAGCGAAGATTGCGCCGACGCAACCTCCGAACCATCCCGAACCAAACCAAGTTTGTGGCAATTGCATTCAGATGTATAAAAGTTTTTTAAGATGGAGTTATACCCAAATTAAATTGCCACAAACTAAAAGTTGACTCAAGAATGGCAACTTTCACTTTTGGTTTACTCGAGTTAATATAGGGATGTCAATATTGGGAACAATCTACATACTCATTGCAATAACCATTTTTTCTAAATAATTTGTATGTATTTATAAAAGGTGCTTTTAAAGCGTATACAATTTAAAGTGATCTTAATGATGGTATTGATTATAACGATATTTCATAAATTTTGGTTCTATAAATGATATTTAAAGTCTTATATTTTTATTTATTTATTTCAATTTTAAAGCGGAGTAAATTTTGGTTTGGAGTAAAATTTGGTTTAGATAGTGATTTTTTAATTTTGCTGATTTTTTCCTAAGGAATTTGAAATTAAGAATGTTTGAAATTTTTTAAGGTCTAAAATCAATTCAACACCCGCTAAAACAATTAAGGTTCTTAAATTTGATTTCAATTTTTTTTTATTTTTTTTCCAGAACTAAAATCTAACCTGTTTAAGCTTTTAAAAATGGAATAAAAATAATTACTATATTTGTATGATCGTTTATATATATAGCCTAATATTATAAATAATGTGAAACTAGCACAATCATATCAGTAAATGTGTGATGGCCCAGCCCTTTTCCACGTGGCGACACTGTGTCCACCATACGAAGGATAATGCGAATAAACATTGAGATAACGCGGTTTGTACAAGTTCGGGATATTTCAGATGGTTTACTTGTGGTACAGGTTACCAACTCACACCTGCTGGTTTCAAGCCTTGACTTACTCCCGCCTTTTGACAGCCAACCCTAGTTCACTTGCCATTTCATTTTCACTGTGCGAAGTTCTTTGTTCTGCTCTACGAGGGTTTCTTTGCGCCTCTGATCCTCGCTCCGGCGCGGGTTCTTCTAGTGCCTCCGACCTCCTGCTACCCTGTGCGTTGGTATTATGGTGAGGGTGACAAGCTATTAACGCTCTGCACTGTAACTCGATATGTTTACTGTTTCTTTGTTTGCTCTCTGCTGTAACCAGGTTTGTTCCACACTCTGTTAACTTACCTTTTGCTATTATGACAAGTTCCTCTCAGTCCCGAGCTCACCTAATCGTTCCACTTCAATCCGTATTCAAGGTAAGTTATGGTTCGATGTTAAACCCTGCTTCTCCACCTCTTACAGAGTCTAACAGGTTCGCTCCTTTGCTCTTCAGGTTATGGGTGTCGGGTTGTTTACAATGTTGCCCGTCCAATTCAGGTAAATACCCAATGCAACTGTGTCTTTTCGTTATCAGAAGTTCCTTACCGTTTTCCCGTCTCAGGCGCTAAACCCCGTCTATTTTGTTGTTGCAGGTTGCTCGGGTGGTTGGCCGCCATGGGCTCACGCTCTCTGTGCGTTCTGGAGGCAACCTAAAACCCCTTTCAACTTGGTGTAACGGGTAGGGTCTTGTCCAGCTCGGCCTGTTTGTTAGATTAGTGAACAATCTGTGGGTTTTTGTAATTAATGCTCACGCTTCTGGATTGTACACAAACTATATTAAACTCTTTCTTTTTCTGAGGTCTGGTATGTATATAATAACCGTCGTTTCGACCTGTAATCGACCTGGTCCGTCTTTGTTGCTTGGGTTTCTTGAGTCTGTTCGATTGCCTTTCTTGTTTCTTGTAATGACTTTAATTATCAGAGGACAATGGTTCGGTGAGCGTTCTATGCTCAGAGAACTTATGGTGCGTTTTGTTCATAAAAGTTACATTACATAAAACTCCTGTATACTTTATCTCCAGCATTTACAAATCTTATGAAAAACATTTAAGTTGATATGCTTGTTACCTGGTTTATTGTGATATCGTTGGTTGTCAATCCGCTCTTCCGTGTGGGTTAGCTCCCAGTAGCAACGCCTTCTCTTTGCTGTCTTCTAAATTCCAGTTTGTACTCAATATTTCGTATCACATTCGTATGCTTGCTGTGTATAACTTACAATGGATGCTTAAGCAAATAATATCAATCGAATAAGTTACAGTATGCCTGTTATAGCCTTCTTGCAGTGAATGCTAATACAGAAAACAGTATCAAAATATTAGTGTGACAGTGGTTCTTTAAACAAACAGTTTTGCTTCTTTTCAGAGGCAATGTATCTGTCTTTTCTTGTTCCAGGAGAGTTTTTGTTTTTGAAAAATATCAGCAGTAGATTATTTCATTTGCAAATAGTATGATTCTGTTACAGGGGTTTTTCGTCTTGCTGTCTGTTACTCTCGTGCTGAAGGGGTCTCTCCCCTTGTTCTATCCTTTTCTGTTTTTAAATTACATGAGAGCATAACTGCTTCCCCTATTTCAGTTGAACTGTTCAACCTGAATTCTGTAACTGTCATCTAGTTTCTTTTAACAAAGATTTAACTAAACATTATTCATCTCCTAAGCTAAACAACTTGTAATAAAAAAAAATGTTCTAAAATAAAATGAAGCAAACAATAATTAAAAGAAAAAGACAATAACCAACTTAATGACCTATCTACCCAAGCCCGAAATCTTTGTCTTGTTTCTGTTCTTCTTCCGTGAGTCAGTCAACTGTCATGTGTCTCCTCGAAGTTGGATGCTCCTGCATCAGGCTCCCAGGGTGGTAAAAAGTCATGGCTCCGTTCCATGAGGTCGTCAACAAAATAGCCCGCTTTTTGTATCTGCGTTGCGTTGAGCCATGAACTGTCCTCTATTGGACGGTTCTTCCACTTGACCAAATACCGCAAATATTCCTTCCTGCATGTGCGCCTAGCTACCTCTGTATCCAGAATTCTTTCAATCCCAAGGGGTGGTGCCGTTGGCAACTGTCTCGTCCATGAATTTTCTCCATAGCTGGTGTCCCACGGTGTTGTTGCTGCTGCATCATCCTCCGAATCAGCGACATAGGGGAACAGATCTGCCACATTAAAAATGGGAGAAATACCAATCCCGGGTGGCAATTGTAACTCATAAGCGTTCGTAGAAAATTTTCGGATGATTTTGCAGGGACCGATCTTCTTGAATTTTAGTTTGTTGTACTCCCGTTTTGGAAACCTCCCCTTACGTAAATACGCAAGGACTTCATCCCCAATGTTAAACTGAACTTCCCGACGCCTTGTAGCAGCTCGCTGTTTATACCTTTGACTACTGTCTTGTAACTTCAGCTTGACCTGCTCGTGTAAATTGCTCATTGCTTGAGCGAAATCTTCCCCATCAGAGCTTCGTTTCTCGAGTTTCCCCAAATCTCGTAATTCATGCACTCCTCGCGGATGCATGCCGTACAAAATCTAGAACGGACTGTAGCCAGTGCTGCGGTTAGGTGAATCGTTGTATGCGAATTCCGCCTGAGCAAGTACACGGTCCCATGTCCGGGAATTTTCACCTATTAAACTCCGAAGTAAGTTTCCCAGACTTTTGTTTACTACTTCCGTCTGACCATCAGTCTGCGGATGATAAGCGCAGCTGAACTGCAACTGGGTATTCAACTTTTTCCACAGAGTTCTCCAAAAATGACTGGTGAACTTTACATCCCTGTTAGAGATAATGGATCTTGGAAGTCCATGCAACTGAACGATCTCAGTAAAGAAAAGATGTGCTATATAAGTGGCATCGCTTGTTTTCTTGCAAGGTACAAAGTGTGCCATCTTCGAAAATCAGTCTACCACAACCATTACTGAATCAAAACCCCGTTGTGTCTTCGGCAAACCCAGAACAAAATCCATGCTAACTGAATCCCATGGTCGGCTTGGGATAGGTAACGGCAAATAAAGACCAGTGTTCTGACTGTGACCCTTTGCCAGTTGACAAACTTTACATCTACTCACGTACCTCTGCACATCCCACTGCAATTTTGGCCAGAAATAAAAATGCCGTACCTGAGCAATCGTTTTGTCTATACCAAAGTGTCCAGCCAGACCCCCACTGTGTTTTTCCTGTATAATGTTTTCCCACATAGAACAGTTGGGAATACATAACTGCCCTCCCTTAAACAGCAATCCTTCCTGTAGATTATAGTCTAACCACATGCTGTTATTTCTTAACAGAGGGTTTTGGCAAGCCTCATAGGCCTCCTTAAATTCAGTATCGGTCTGATACAACTCTTTTAAGTGCTCAAAGCCCAAAACCTGCATCGTGCTTTCCTGTACAAGCAATGTTCTTCTACTCAGTGCATCTGCCACCTTGTTTGCTTGCCCACTAATGTGTTTTAGTACAAATGTCAAATTCTGCAAGTACTCAACCCAAGCTGCATGCTTATGGTTCAATTTATGTTGCTGCATAATGTACTGCATTGCAGAGTTATCCGTAAATAAAACAAACTCATTACCTAACAGATAATGTCGCCAATGCTTCAAGGCTTGTACAATTGCGTAAAACTCTTTGTCGTAGGTTGAGTATTTCTGCCTGCTCTCGTTGATATTTTCACTGAAATAAGTGACCGTTCTGTCCTCCTGACTAAGTACTGCCCCAATGGTTGTACCACTGGCATCGCAACGAACTTGAAAAATTTTGTTGAAATCAGGCAGCCTCAATATCGGTCTTTCGGTAATCTTCTTTTT
>APFE030501965.1:0-35186 GCA_000404065.3 Pinus taeda
GCCATAAGAAGCTTCTTATGATTATTTCCATATGTTTGTGAGTGCTTGCCGGAGCTAGGGTGACTGCGCACTGATATATGGGGAGAACAGAGAGGATGGCCTTGATGAGAGTAGTTCTACCAGCCAGATTGAGCCAAGACATTCCCCAGCTTTGAAGTTTTCCTCGCAATTTTTCTATGTGCTTTTACCCAGATTTCTGACTTAACAGTTTCTTTTGCTAGAGGCAGACCCAAGTACATGAAGTGACTCCATTTTCTTTGAACTGGAATGTCAAGGATCATGGAAATTCTTTGCATGATTTGCACTGGGACATTCCAAGTGTATATCTTGCATTTTTTGTTGTTTAATTTTCCTCCCGATGTTGTTAGGAAGGTGTCTAGCGTTTTCTTGAATCTTTTTGCCATCAAGCTAGAGGCTCCCCCTATTAGGAGTGTGTCATCTGCGAAAAGCGAATGATTGATTCCTTTGGTCCCTCTTTCTATACTGATTCCTGTGATTTCTTTTTGATTTCGGAGTTTTTCCAGGTGGATGCTTAGTGTTTTTGCCATGATGATGTATAAGAAGGGAGAGAGGGGGCAGCCTTGTCTCAGTCCCCTAGTACTTCTGAAGTAGTTGCTTGGTCTGCCATTAATCAGAGGAGCTGTCTAGGGATGAGTGATACACTCCATGATAACGCTGATAAAGTTGTTGGATATCCCAAATTTTCTGAGGACTTCCTTCAATAAGTAGTGGTTGACCCTGTCAAAAGCGTTTGCCATATCTAATTTAATGATCATGCCACTTTCCTTCCTGTTTATACTGCTGTGGATTGCCTCTTGAATGAGGATGACATTGTCTGTGATTTGTCTGCTAGGGACAAAGCCGCCTTGGTTCTCTGAGATGAGGAAGGGGAGCAGTTTTTTGAGCCTATTGGCTAGGATTTTAGTTATGATCTTGTAAGAGACATTACACAAGGAAATTGGGCGGAAGCGGTCGAAGGAGAGGGGATTGAGATCCTTGGGAATAAGAGCTAGATGGGAGGATTTGGTGTTGTTTCCCATCTTGTGTTTTAAGAAGACGTTTTTCACCATCCTTATGTAGTCTTTTTTAATAGTTTCACAGTGGTTTCTAAAGAAGGCCACTGTGAACCCATCAGGGCCTGGAGCCTTGTCTTGCTGCATACTAAACGCTGCCAACTTGATTTCCTCTTCAGTGACCTCTTGATCCAGCTCTCTGTTTTGCAATTCAGAGATTTTTTTTCCAATTGGCCTTAGAAAATCCGCATTGTCCTGAGTCTGGGAGTCCGCAAATAAAAGTGATTTGAAATTTCTATAGGCTGCCTCTTTTATTTCTTCTTGCTCGCTTATCTCTTTCCCTTCTGCCATGATTCTTTCTATTTGATTTCCAGCGCATCGAAGCTTTAGGCTGTTGTGGAAAAAAGAGGTATTTTTGTCTCCAGCCCGGAGCCAAAGACACCGAGATTTTTGCCTTTGTTCCTCTTCCTCCAATCTGTTTTGCCTGTATAATTCCTTGTACATTTCGTTTTCTTTAGATTGATCCTGCTCTGTGTACTGCGTGTTTTCCTTTTCTTGATTCCATTGCTCTAATTGTTTATGGAGGTCTGTTCTTTTTTTGTTTTCCTCTGCTGCGTAGACTCTTTCCCACTGCTTGATAGCTGTTCTGAGGGACTTAAGTTTGGTTTCCCATATGTAGTGGGGGGAACCAACGACTTCCTTAGCCCACTGCTCCTGAATCAGTTTTCGGAATTCTTCTTTGCTGTCCCAGGCTTCATTATATTTGAAAGGGAGAGGCCCCAAATTCCTTCCCTTGTCAAGAATCAAAACCACAGGCTTGTGGTCTGAAGCGGAGCCTTGTATGATTTTGCTTTTAATGATAGGGAAACTTGCTACTATTCCTTCTTGGACGAGGATTCTGTCTAGTCTCTCTTTTATGTTGTTGTTGCCAATTCTCTTGTTACTCCAGGTGTACTTCCCATTTTGAGGAGGGATGTCCACAAGATTGTGAGTTTGGATTATAGTTTCCAGGGAGTCTCTTGAGGGATTTGTATAGAAATTTCCTCCTAGTTTTTCATCGGCGTTCCTTATTAAGTTCAAATCTCCTCCCAGGAATATGTTTCTTCCTTGAACTGATTGGAGATCTGTGGTTATTGAGTCCCAGCTGAGGCTTTGTCCCTGTAATGATTTGGTGCATATATGTTATAGATTATGTATTCCTCTTTTGAAGCTTTGTTTTGAATATCAGTTCTGACCCACCAGTTGTGGGAATTTTGATTTATAAGTTCCCATTTGTTTTTGTTCCATATAGTTCCTATACCTCCTGATGCACCTGTTGTGCTTATTGCTGTGCCTGAATAATGTTTGCTTCTTTTGGTGTGATTTTGAAAGTCTTGATCAGAGATTTTGGTCTCCTGGATGAGGAGGAGATCTTGTTGTTCGAGTTTGAGAAGGTCACGGACTGCATTTGTTTTTAGGGAGGAGCCCATCCCCCTACAATTCCAAGAGACCAAAATCATCATTTACCATTTTTGATGTGGATCCCGCTCTTCTCTTTCATCTTTTCCCCTCTTCCTTTTGATTTATCTAAGTAGGTGTCCATTGGTTGCTGAGTTCCAGTAGCCATTTCTTTCGCTGCGTTTTCATCCCTGATTTCTTTATTTGACTTCCTGCGTACTTTTCTAGGGGGATCAGAGGTGAGGATATTTTCTTTTGTTTTGTTTTTGGTTAAAATTCGATCCACAGTTGGGGGAGGGGAGGGCTGAGGAAGAGAAAGGGGGAGGAGATTGCAAGAGCATTGCCTCTGGGGGAAGGGGGAGGGGACATGGGATCTTCAGCTGACAGAGATTCAAAGGGATTGGAAGAAGAGGGGAAGGGTGGGGCTGAATTAGATGGGTGGGAAGGGATAGAGGGATTTTCCAAGGGGACCTTTGAGTTTGGGCCGGGAGGGGGATTAGGTTTTTTCTTTTTCACTTGTTCCCATGTGCCTTCAGAGTTTTCAACAATTCCAACAGATTCATTTGTTTTTAACTTGCTACATCTATTTGCGAAATGCCCATACTCGTGACATACCTTGCACTTGAAGGGTAGCTGCTCATAGTCAACTTGTTGTATGTGTGTCCACTGATCTACTTTGATCTTGATGGCTTCCGGCAGACCTTTCCCCAGATCTACTTCGACGCATATCCTCGCACAAGCATGCATGTTCTCCTTTGGTTCAGATCTATCTATGAATTTGCCGACAGCGTTCCCAATCGCTTTGACTGATTCATCTCCCCAGCAGTGGAGCAGCAGATGAGGCAGACGGACCCAAACCGGGACTGCATTTGGGACGTCCATTTCCGGATCGAAGTCAGGGGTCCATCTGTTCAGATATAGGCCTCGAGAGTCCATAAAATAGGGGCCATTTCTGAAAATGAGATTCCTGTCCTCCTTTGATTCGAATAAGAACGTGTAGAAGCCTCTTTCACAAAATCTGATTGCGATTTTCCCTTGCACTATCGAGTTCCAGTTGCGTTCTACCCATTTTTGAACTGATCTGGGGGAGGGCCAGAGTCCCGTGAACTGACCAACCAGGCCTCTTTTGGCTAGAGAGATTGCTGCCTTCCTCAGGAGGGAAGGAGGAAGGGAAACTTCGGGAATTTCATCTAGTTTCTTGATGAACTTGGAAGTAGATGGACGGATTTTTGCTGCTGCATTCTTAGGGAAGAGGGATGCAAACTGTTTCTCGAAGTCTTCAGAATCTGCTGTCGGGGGATCTATTCCTGCCATTAGACCAGATCGCAGGGGGATCGAAGAGGGAGGGGCCGTCGGAGAGGAGCCCCGAGGCGGGAGCTGAGCAGGAGGCCCAGGAAGCAGATGAAGTCTAGCGGGAGCCCAGAGGGTCAAGAAACGCGAGCCTAGCAGCAGAGCTGCCAGGCAGATGGCAGGGGGCGCGGATCAGCAGGGGAACCCTAGGTGAACGCCTGCAGCAGCCAAGGCGCGCTCATCCTCTTTGGGTTTCTTTACTATCCAGAGGAGTACCATTAGTATGATGGAGAGAGGACTGTTAAAACCCTATTTCTACTACAGTTGGTATGGTTTCCAGGTTGGAAGACCCGGTGCAAATGCTAGTATTAGTTTGGTTAAAATCCTATAAAAAATTGTTAGAATCATAGATGGTATTTTAAACTTTGAATATGTTTATATATTCAACTATGCATTTCAAGAATACTTAGACACCTCCTTCCATAATGCTACACAAATCGGTCAAGAACAAACCTTCCGAGGTCTATGTAAATGATACTCACAACACATTCCCTCATAAATTCTTGGTTCCATACGATGAACACATCAAAATGCACCTGGAGAATCTTAAAGCATAGAAACACTAGAATTCAGTCATGGTACAAGCTACTGCAGTCCCAGAGCTTTTTCCTACCGAGAACTTATAAACTGGCGTGCCAGGAGATGTAACCCACAAATTTCAAAAGGTCGTTTTAATCAAAGGACGGATAATTGATTACTTCGCATCCAACGATAATGGTATTGCTGGTATGTGACTTCTTATCAGACCCACCATTTTTTCTTTCAGAGAAGCCCATCATTTCTTTATAGATGATTCATCGCCCTATGTGTTCATAAATCCTTGGTTCGAGACTTTACTGCTATTTCTTGCATGAAGGAAGTAATTTGAAATTAGCAGGTCCTGTGTACTCATAAATTCTTAGTTCGAGACTACGCTGCTATATCTTGCATGGAGGAAAGGATTTGAAATTAGCAAATTCAGGTTTCGATAGCTGGGCCCCTCTATATAGTGTTTGTTCAGCGGAATACCCGCATGATAGATTATTATATGGTTTGGACAATTGACTAGGTTACAATGCACTAAGCGATGTTCAGATGGGAGCAGATAATTTCACTGAAAGCTTTTTAAATACAACTATTGGCGACCTATCAATGGGTGGGACACGGTGTTGCAGTTAATGACATATGACCTCGTAACCCAACTTAACTACCATGATAGTTTTCGCTAAGACAGGCGAACATGTCATGCGGGGAATCGAAACGGGCCACTAGCAACACCCAGCTTTTATTGACCCAGCAAGAAAATCATGCCACCTTTCACTTATCAAACGGTTTTCCTGCCTGGGAAATCGAAACCAGGGGAGGGGATAACATCACCCCATTTGGCAAGCCCTTTTTTAGAGGGGCATATACTTTTTGACCCAATTTGTAGGCACTTAGCATGATTGCCTAGGATACTGCATTCTACCTTTTATCATATGTGGTTTATACATTAATGTACCATCAAACATGTCCAGGATGCTTACTAAAATCACTGTAAACAAATCTGTATTCCCATTCAATTTTGGTACCCAGTGTTTGGAGGCAGAATTACAGAAAATATTTCTATGTAATCAATGAAAGGTTTGTGTTCGATGTGTTAAAAATATTAGAGAACTATCAAGATCACAAAGATACTAAGCAATCCTTGAAGGACACAGTTGATTAGTACTTAAACAATACACGCATGAGGGTATTTGAATTTCAGGATACCTTCTATCTTTTCCCTAACAGAAATAAACTAAACCAAATGAAATTTAACGCATATATACAAAGAATAAAAAAGGAAGGTCGAATGTTTTGTTGTTGTTTGCTGCAGGTTCGAAGAGTTTGACGGCGGCAGGGAGAGAAAAATTCGACGACAGAATAGTGAAGGTCGACGGAATGGAGAAGGATGAGAGTTCAAGACTTTTGTTTGCAGGTGCAGCGACGGCCGAGATGAAGAGCAGGTCGAGCAGCAAGAGTTGAAACGCTGAAGGGTTTGGACAACAGTTCGCTTGCAGGTTGACGGAAAGGAATGCAGGTTATGGTGGCAGCTATGCAGCGTTTGGGAGCACCACGTGAGGAGGGCAAGGGAGAAATGAGCAGCTCGAACCAGGTTTGCGGAGGAAGTGGCAGCGTGAAGGGTGAGGGATTGTACGTGGAGCTGCGTGAGGGTTTAAGGGTCAGGTGGGACTAGATGCAGCAGATGGAAAGGAGAGACGCAGGAGAAGGGAAGGTAGATAGGGAATGAAGGCAATGAAACGCGTGAATGAAGAGATGGATGACTGAAAGAAACACGGGTTTCGTTGCAGAGGCTTGAATGGTGAATCGATGGAGAAATATGGCTGCGGCAAAGGAGGCTGAATAGCGTGGATAGAGCAGCAAAAGAAGGTTTGCAGCAACGCTTCTTCCACAAATACGTAAATTTCTTCAGCAAGATGTGAAACTTCAACGCCAGGTAGCAACAAAAATACCCACCTAGAGACTCCAAAAAAATTTATGTTTGAGAATTTCAATTTAAATGTTGAATCCAATGTTTCAGATTTATTTGAAAAACCCTCCAAAATTTTCTTCATATTTAAAATATTTTGGAACTCTTAAATTTTTTTCCAGATTTAAAGAAATTCAAACCCTTAGACTGCAAAATGCTGGATAGTTTCCTACAAAAACAATGTTGATTGACCTCTAGAGATTCAGATCTTACCCTCTCGGGCCTAGATCTGGACTCTGCACAACATTCAGCTTCAGATCTGCCACTTTTACCTAAAAACATAAATAGCGAGAACCCGAATATGCAAAAATAAATGAATCCCCAAAAACCCTAAGTCAGAAAAATGAAGAAAATTACAGATCTATATACAAAAATGGCAGATCTATCAGATCTAGGAAGTGTGACTCCGACTCCGCTCCCAGATTTGATGATTTGCGGCTCGCAACAGCCGAATCTAACGATTTAGCACATAATTTTTTTTTTTTGGATTTTTAAAGGAGGTACTAAGCTTGAAACCCTTTATGCATCACCCATAAAAATATCTTAGGATAAGTCCGGGATCAAAATCAAACTGGGCTCTTCAGAAAACGTGGATCAGGAGTTCGCTGGTTCAGCCGAGAACTTTCCCAAATGCTCGAAGATCTAATAATCAAGGATTTTCCTGCAAAACTCAATTTAGCCATCAATCATAGAGCGAGAGAACAATAATAAAATTCAGATCTAATAGAGATACCTACTATTATATTCAAAATTTAAATTACCATTCAAACTCCAACGACTGAGCAAGATACCTATATTCAGATCGCTTTTCAGAAAGCTATATCAATGGCCAAAAAGAAATATATGCATGAAAATAATACATCTTACAACATTTCGATGAAGAGTAACACCAACAGAAATTTAACCCCAAAGTCTTTCTTTATTGCTCATAAAAAAAAAAATTAAAAGAGAGAATTAGTACACGATCAAAAGATTAGATGATCTCAATTGACAACTGACTTTCTATTTAAAGACAAATCTTCCAACAACTAGTTCGAGTGATCCTTGTCAAAGCGATCTCGATTGTTGATGAGGATCAAAATTGCTTTTAATCTCATCCATCGAAATTTTAAATATTGAGGAAATTTCGAAATTATCAATTAAATAATTTTAATTAAATTAAAATTTTGACTTAATTTCCTCAAAATTTTGACTTTGAATTGACCCTAGGGACCAAGGGCATAAAATTTAGCAAAATAATCAATTAACCTTAGTCCCTGGACCTTTTAAAATTTAATTTTTTAAAGGATCCTCGAATTTAGCCCTTGGAAAATTTAAAATTACCTAGGACCTAGGACTTATGAGGAATAAATTATTTTTCTAACCCTCAAGACATTTTACATCATGTTTTTTACATTTTTACATCTCAAGGTGGAAAACCCATTTGATATAGACCCTCATAGACTATTTAGTTCTGCGACGCAAACATAATTTAGCAGATCGAGCAATTTGTAATAAAATAACCTAATCAAATAGTTAGGATTATTCCCAAATCACTTTTACATAGACTCAATTTAACACACTAGGACTCCCTTAAGATTCTAATGACAAAATCCATTCCGGTTTTGGGGTAAGGCTGAAGGAAAACTCTGCCGATCATGGATCGGTGAGACAAAAAACCTTCCGGAATGTAGATCATCACCAGAAAATTAGGTTTACCTATGCGATTACATACATGACACAGATCTGCTGAGATTATTTACAATTTACACATGCAGACTGCGTTTACAATATAACATGATTAGGCTGATGATGATAGTCGAATGGCACGGACACATTGATCAAGCGCTATCCCTTTTGCGAAAAAGGGGGTGTATTGCTATGGGTCGTTGACACATAGTGGTCAACATGTCCAAAATAGGTTCTTTCAAAACTATGCAGACAGATTGCCATGGTTTGCAATTGGTTCAGGGATCAAAGCATAGTGTTAGACCTTTCCCTTTCAGTTAGGAAAGACACCCATCTCAAACCTTGGGCATTGCCAAAATAATGCCAACTATTTGAAAGACATAAGGCCTTTGTACTTGTCACAATCATAGAACAAAGTTTGTTTGTCATATGCATAGAGATTGATTCAACAAGCATGAGTATTGTTGCCTCAAAATCTAGCAGGGCTTGTGAGAGGCCTCATAAGGAAAAAGCCAAACCTTGTCGTAACAATGAGGGAGATTGCCACTCTAACCTCATCAAACTTCCTCCTGCTCTTTAGTGGAATTGCACCAAAAGGAAGGCTTCTTAGTGATCACCCAAAGGTATTCTATAATGGATGAAGGCACAATTCTTCTTGTAAAGACACTCTTCTATAAGTGAAGACACCCTTTAATGGGTGAAGGCACAATTCTTCTTGTAAAGAGGATGTGTTAGGGATGACACATATGACCTAAGGGTTTCAAGATTTATAGCAATAAAGGTATTTCTAGGCATACACACATCAAAGAAAAGGTTTACAAAAGATGCAATCAACAAAGGAGAAAGGAAAACTCTCAATTAAGCCCTAAGTTGAAGCCCTAGCTAGGGTTAGGGTTTTCTAAGGCACATATTACTTAGAGAATGATGATGTTAGCCCTTCCACAGCATATTTAACCATGCAAAAGGCTAGATTTTGAGTTGAATGAATCAACAAGGTTAAAATCAAGGCTTATGGCCTCCAATGTTTATCTACAAGTGCCTGAATTGAAATTGACCCTATAAATTTGCCCCGACAGCTTGCCTTGAAAGACTTTCTAAATAAAAGAAAGAGAAAATATTTATGTTTTCAAGATTTTTGACCAACACCAAAGATGCTAGTGCCTATTCCTACTTTGGTGATGGAGTCCTTAGTGCTAATTTATGAGATAATGGATAGATGGAGTAAGGGGGAAAACCTTTTTGTTTTCACTTGTACAAACCCTAGCTATCATTTTTATGAGGGGTGAAATTAAATAGGGGAAGCCTTCTAGGAGGTCCCTTATGGAATTCAAGGAAGATGAATTTAACATACAATAAGATTTTGCATAAATAGTATGCATTTAGACATGGAACAAAGAAAAACCCTTGTAATAATTAATTACATGAAAAATTAACAGTGCGAAACACGCATATGGATTTCCAATGAAATTAATTGAATGATGAGCAAGTTAAAGCTCAATAATAATACAGAGATATTTACAGTAAATAGAAACATCAAGTTTCTATTTAGTAAATAGAATCAATCAGTTTCATCAAAGAAACTGCTAACAAAGAAAAAATAGCAACAGCTAAAAGAATGAGCATTAAATACTAAAAAGGGATAATAGGATTATTCTAATACCCTCCCTTAATGCTCAATCTATTTACAACACCAATAGATCCTCTGAATTTTACAAATTTATCAGGACCAAGAGGCTTGATGAAGATGTCTGCGGGTTGCTCTGTTGTGGGAACATATCGCAACTGAACGGATCCGTCTTCAACAAGCTGGCGAATGTAGTGACAATGAGTTTCCATATGCTTTGTGCGTTCATGAAAGACTGGATTCTTGGCAAGTTTGAGCACTCCCTGATTGTCACAAAACAAGGAAGTAGGACCTCTCTGAGAAACATGCATATCCTCAAGCATACGTCGAAGCCAAACTGCCTCACAGGCTGCCTTAACTGCTCCCCGATACTCTGCTTCTGTTGAGGAGAGAGCCACTGCCTGCTACTTCTTACTAGTCCAGGTAACAGCACCAGATCCTAGACTAAACACATACCCAACTGTAGATTTACGGTCATCAACCGAACTGGCCCAGTCAGAATCTGTGTAACCACTGAATATAGGATCAGAACTTCGAGTGTATAGGAGTGCATAATCAGAAGTGCCATGCACATATAGTAGCACACGCTTTGCGGCTATCCAATGATCAGCTTTAGGAGCTGACATGAAGCAGGAAATGTAGCTCACTGCAAAACTGATGTCAGGTCTGGTGGCAGTAAGATAGATGAGACTGCCCACTAATTGCCTGAATAAAGTCTCATCCACAAGAGGAGAGGATGACTGAGCTGAAAGTTTGAGCCCCAGTTCCATAGGAGTCGTGGCTGGTTTGCAATCCTGCATTCTGAACCTGTCCACAAGATTTTTGGCATACTTGGACTGAGAGAGAAAGATGTGATTCTCAATCTGCCAAACCTCAACCCCCAGACAGTAATGAAGAAGTCCCAAGTCTGTCATATCAAAGGTTCTGCATAAATCTTGTTTGATCCCATGGATCAAATGTGCAGAGCTGCCAGTAATGATAAGGTCATCTACATAGACAACTACAAACAAGATATCATTACCAGTATGCTTGATATATAGATTTGCATCAGATGGGCTCCGTTGAAAGCCATGATCTGTCAGATACTGATCAATTTTCATGTACCAAGCCCGAGGAGCTTGTTTCAATCCATAGAGTGCTTTAGCTAATCTACACACTTTTTGTTCTTGACCGGCAATCTTGAACCCTGGAGGCTGTGTCATGTAGACTTCTTCCTGTAAGTCACCATTTAGGAAAGCACTCTTTACATCCATCTGATGAATTTTCCAATTGAACTGAGCTGCTAGGGCAAGGACAAGCCGTATGGTACTCATCTTGGCTGTAGGAGCAAAAGTCTCCTCATAGTCGATGCCTTCCTTCTGTGAGAATCCTCGAGCCACAAGACGACCTTTATACTTGTCTAAGGTTCCATCAGCTTTGTATTTCACTTTATATACCCATTTGCAGCTAATGGGTTTTTTCCCTTCAGGAAGATCAGAAAGGGTCCATGTGTGATTTTTCTGAAGACTCTGGAATTCAGCGTCCATAGCCTGTTCTCACTCAGATGTACCCGTAGCCTCTGAGTAAGTTTGAGGCTCAAAGATACTGTGTAGGTTAGCCATAAGAGCAAAATTTACTGTAGACTGTTGTTTGCTCTTATGTTTAGAAGTTCTTCCTTCAAGGAGTTCATCATCCCGGAGATCACCAATGGTTTTAGCCCACCATTTTGGCCGAAGAGTAGAGGAACCAATATCAGGAGGAGATGGAGAAGGTTAAAAAATAATAGGGGCAGCAAGAGAAGGGTTATTTTCCGGAGGAAGCTCAGGCAGTGTATTATCAAACACTGATGTTGCATCATCCCTCCCATCAGGTGGACTTACTGGAAGAAGAACACTGTGAGGCTGATCCTCAGAACACTGCGCAGAAGAAGAAGACTGAAAGAATCCTCGTTCTTCATCAAATACCACATCCCGACCGAAGCTAAGACGACCAGTGGCTATATCTATTAGTCTATAAGCCTTGTGATGATCACTGTACCCTGTCATCATGAGTTTCTGGCTTTTGGAATCCAACTTAGAGCGCTTAGTAGCTGGAATCCAAACATATGCAATTGAGCCAAATACTTTGAGGTGACTGATCTTAGGCTTACGGCCAGACCAAACCTCTTCGGGAGTCTTCCCCTTAACAGCCTGAGTGGGTGAGCGGTTAAGAAGATAAACAGCAGTAAAGACTGCTTCAGCCCAGAATTTGTTTGGAATACTCTTGTGTTGTAACATGGAGTGAGCCATTTCAACAACCGTGCGGTTCCAGCGTTCAACAACACTGTTCTGCTGAGGAGTGTAAGGTGTAGTGAACTGGCGTTTTATGCCATGAGTATCACAGAAGTTGGAAAAAGCAGAAGAACAAAATTCCCCCCCATTATCTGTCCTAAGAGTCATGAACAGCCAGACTCTTTTTCAACTAAGGTTTTAAACTTCTGAAAGATACTAAATGCATCAGATTTATATTTTAGAAAATATACCCACATCTTTCTACTGAAATCATCTACAATAAGCAAAAAATATTTGCAAGCAGTGTTAGAAGATGTATTCATAGGACCACAAATATCAACATGAATTAACTGGAGTACCTTAGATGCGCGCCAAGATTCTCCATTCGTGAATGAAGACCGATGTTGTTTGCCAGCTTGACAAGTGCTGCATACGCCCAATTGCTGAGTCTGAATATCAGGGCACGAATGAAGACCGATGTTGTTTGCCAGCTTGACAAGTGCTGCATACGCCCAATTGCTGAGTCTGAATATCAGGTAACCCTGACACAAGTCCGTCCCGAGAAAGCTGAGAGAGATACTGCATGTTTAGGTGCCCATAGCGCTGATGCCATAGAGTGCTGATGGGAGAAACACGAGATGCTAGAGCCACTTCTGGAGAATCACCAGTGTCAAGAAGCCTGTATAAACCATGATCTTCTAGGCCAACAGCAACTGTAAGACTAGTATCCCTGTCGATAATAGAGCATTTGTGCGCACTGAATACTACATCAAGCTGAGGAGAGTTCCTCATAATCTAACTGACAGACAAAAGATTAATTTCCATACCAGGAACATAGTACACATTCAGGAAGATGAGTGTGCGCCCACCAGACTGGATTTGAACTGTACCTTTGCCATCCACTGTGTATTTTTCACCTCCGCCAAATACCACAGAATCACTGAAAGGTGAGAGGTCAATAAACCAGTCACGCCTGTGAGAGAAATGGCGTGATGCACCAGAGTCAATGTACAGGCAGAAGATGGAACATGATCTGAAGACCTTTTAGCCGTAAAGGCGTAAAAGGCAGAATCTGTCTGCTCAGAATGTTCTGCAACATTTTCTTTCTAATGGAGCCCTCCCTGTTTCTTCTGTTCAGAAGCAATCCTTTGTCTGCAATCTTTCTTCATGTGGCCAAACTTGTGACAGTAATTACACTACACATTTTTCTTCCTAGCAGGATCAAAAGGCTGAGAAGAACCTTTCTGCTGAAAGTAATGAGAGGACTGATATTTGGAAGCAAAAGCATTTTCTGAGGAGGCTGATGCTGCACTACTACCAAACTGTTGTTTCCAACGATCCTGCTGCATGAGATTGGTGCATAACTCTGGAAACTTCAGATCAACATTAGTGGCGGTAATGTTGAGTGTTTCTATGAAGTGCTCATAAGATTTTGGTAGACTTTTCAGAGTGATGAATACCATATCTTCTTCCTCCATGGTGCGACCAATGGCTTCGAGCTGATCTCAAATGTCTTTAATCTTGTTGAGATGTTCTTGTAAAGACATATGTTCGTCCATCATGATGGAGAACAACTGATTTTTGAGAAAAAAACTCTGCTCTTGTCAGATGTCTCGTGCAATTCTTTCAACTGTTGCCAGATCTCGGCAGTTGTCTTGCCAGAAGGAATCTGCGGTAACTGATCATCAGCCACAGAGAGCTTGAGAAGCATAACAGCCTCTCGATTTCGATCATCAAACTTATCTTGATCGATACCAGCTGTACCGGGATGAAGTTCTTTTCCCAAAATGAGCTGATCAAGACGCCTGTATTCAAAGATGGTCAACATTCTTTGTTTCCAGATGTTATAATTGCTGCCATTAAAGCGTTGATTTCCTTCTAACATCAAATTGGTGAGCGTGGCCATTTGCACGTTTCCGGAAGACACAAAACACTAAAGAAATCCGGCACGAATGCAGATCTGCTGAAATTTTTAATGCAGAAATCGCTCTAAGAGACTTAGGCAGGATGAACCTTGGAGAATATTTGTATGCCCAGAACCAGAAAAAAAATTTGTGTTTTCAGATCTGTGCCCCAAAAATTCGTGGCCCACCAGGATCTCTTGAGAATGCTGCCACGATAGTTGACTGCTGGACGCTGAGCACTGAGAAGGATGCGTATCCAAATTTACATATCACGGTTCACGGTTCACATTTCACGTCGGGTTCACCAGAAGATTGCGTGTGCATGAGGAGAGCGTGTGCCGTAGTATCTATCCACTTATGAATTATCCTAAAAAAAATCCTCCGCTTTGTGATCTATCCTCCGCAACAAAAATATTTCGTGTAACTGTTTAGTACGTTAAAAATCGGCCATGAACCATTGATATATTTGCGAAGCTCGGCAATCAGGACTTTTGCTGAAGCGACAACCGACGGAATTTAAGACAGAGCGCGCCAAGTCTTGCAGACCGCTACTTTTATTTTCTTTAATCGATCAACCGAAAAATCTTGGATCGTCCAAAGCGATGAAGGAAACTGGCAGATCCTTTAGCGATGAACAATTAATTAAGAAAGCGGTCTCCACACAGGTCGTTGGTTATATTTATGATGACGTCGAAAAATTTTCCGCTTTTGCGTGTCTACTCAGTCAGATTTAAACACCACATGAGTTCGGCACTCGTACAACCGCCAAACTATATCAGCGGGATTCAACGCAGATTACAGTGCCGCTTGTGCACAATAGACACTCGCCTTTACTCACTCCTAAAAAAAAACGATCCTCCAGAGGCCTCGAGTAAAACTACAGATTTCAAACTTCCAGAGAGCAAAACTTGGCTCCGATACCATAAAACAGTGCGAAACACGTATACGGATTTCCAATGAAATTAATTGAATGATGAGCAAGCTAAAGCTCAATAATAATATAGAGATATTTACAGTAAATAGAAACATCAAGTTTCTATTTAGTAAACAGAATCAATCAGTTTCATCAAAGAAACTGCTAACAAAGAAAAAATAGCAATAGCTAAAAGAATGAGCATTAAATACTAAAAAGGGATAATAGGATTATTCTAATAAAAATAATAAAAATTTTGCAATAAAAACTTACAATTCTTCCATGAAATAGCCTTTTTTCAATCCCAAAAAAACATATCCGAGACCAAAATCAATCTCCAATAGCAATAGCACCATAAAGATCACATCTCCACAAGGCCAAGTCGAGCTCTCTAAAGGAGGTTGAAATCCAAGAGCGATAATGAAAAGGTACAAATGAGTGATCCCCTATTAATATGAGGTCAACCACTTATAATAATTAGCCTAAAGGCCCTATGACAAGTTTAATTTTGAGTGTACATGAAGAAAATGTGTTACAAGCCAACCCAATAGCTCAACATAACAAAAACAATACACAAAATCCCACACGTAATGGTTGAAACTCTCCTCTAGCAAGACGTCATGCCCTTTTTGAGCAATAAATGCTCTGAAAATGCATGGAATGAGCAAGTTGGATGTCCAAACATCATAATCAACTCAAAGCTTGAGGGGAAACCTTCAAATCACGCCTCAAAATACCTCTTTGTGTCAAAACCCTGCACTAGGTGCCCTATGTCATCTCTAAAGTGGCTAAAAGGAAGACGTGGCACTCTCTAACTCAAGCGTTGGGGCTCCAAGTAGCAGTACAAGCCCTCCCTTGTCATCTTGGGGATAACCAACATCATCCAGATTGCGGATCAAGTCATGCCCATGAAACAATGTCAAGGCTAGCTGAGGGGTACGCTGGATTTGCTAGGTACATCATCAAGAATCTCCAACACTAAGCAAAGTGAGCTCAAAGTTTCAACATCTAGGAATGTTGTGAAGTGTCACTCAACTATTGAGATCATCAACGTGCCCAATGCTCTGCAGTAGATTATAGAGGGGCAACACTGCATCTGGAAGGTCATCACTATTAGTTTATGTAGCTTGGACATGTGTTCTAGCCTCAAATTGTGTCTATATGAGGCTAGGGAACACATTTTCTCCAATATCCAGAAAAGGTTTTGTAGGAAAAGGCCTTGATTAGAATTAATTAGCAAGTTAATTAATATTCCTTAGTCTAACTTAGGGAAATGGTTTAATTAATCAGTATTAATTGGGGTGAATCGATTTTTCTTTAAAGACTTTCAAAAATGTTAGGAGAAGGGGTCAAGATGATCTTCGCCATTGATTGAGATTAGGTCATGGTTGTTGATTCTTCAACGAGAGATTATAAGAGGAAAACGATGGGCATTTAGAGAGGAAGAGTAAGAGTAGCAATAGGGGATAAATGAGGAGTATGAGTAGGAGAGAAAGGGGGGGAGAGAATATAAGAGAGGAAAATAAAATTGCCTTAGTTTCCATGTCAACTCATGTGCTATGCCACTCCACTGATGACTCATTTGAAATCTTGCAACATGTTCACTTACAATGTTTCCATATGTCAACCCATGAGACTGTTGTATCTTCGTGTTATAAATAGACATGCTAAAAATAATAACCCCCCTAAAAATAGGAAAAAGTAGGAAAAAATAAAAAATACCGCCATATGTAGTTGTTGATTTGGGGTAGCATCGGATGTGCTCTAGCTACGAAATTTGGTGGAGAGGTTGGGGCACATGAGATCTTTAATTATGAGAAAGGGTTTGGGCAGGTTTTAAACAATTAAGGAGATATTAAAATAATTAATATTTTTAATGGAGTTCCTAAGTCTAAACTTAGGGAAAATAAAATATTAATGTGTATTAATATGAAACTGTGTTAGAATGGTCCAAAAGAACATGGATCAAGCTAGAATCTAATTTAGCCGTTGATTAGGGACTTAATCTTGGCCGTTGATATGTCAACAGGAAAAGTATAAGAGGAGGCTTGAGGGTCACTTGGAGAATACACCAGAGTGATCAGTCATTCTATTCTCTAGAGCGGGGTTTGCTAAGAGAGATAGAATTAGTGATCGGGAGAGTAGCTAAGGGGCATTGAGTATAGAGAAACAGAGAAGGCAAAGATTGTGCCAGGAGAGTAGCGCAACAACCAAGAAGGTGATGTAGAGCCATCAAGGGCTCACGCAGGGCCAAGCAGAGGCAGCCAAGTGCTGCGTAGAGCACTAGAGGGGCGAGCGTAGCTGACGCAAAGGCTCCCAGAGTTGACGCGGGCCAAGGAAGGTTGACGCAGGGCCAACGCTGGGCTAGGAGAGGCTGACGCAGTCCAGATTGGGCAGACGCTGGGGTTGCAGAGCAGTTTTGTGCTGAGGAGCTGCCGGAAGGATTTTTCGGGGTTTCAGCCAGGAGATTTCTCTCAAACTGTGAGGTATAGTTGCTAAGGAAATTCTCTGTTGGGTAGGGTAGTTTCGACACCCAGATTGTACTATGATATTGCTTAATACGAAAACCCTCAGATAACTGCACTAGTTTTCTCGCATTAGGTTTTTTCGGGGACATTGGTCCAAAAATAATGGTGTCAATTGGTGTGTTTGTTCTTGTTTCTTTTAGTTGTTGATTTGTAATATGTTGAGCATGCATTGGTGTTTATTTTTAGTATTTACTTTGTAATTAACTTGTTAAAGAAAAATAACAAGTAGGTAGGAATAAATCAGAAAAAGTGCATGAAGGGTTTCTAAACTAAGTAAACTTAGAAACTTCAACAGTAGTACGCCTAAAAATAGACACTATTAAAAATAGAAATATGTTCAAATGTCAACAATATTATAGCCATTAGACTTTGAATTTGATGGGGAATCAAAATACGCTATTAGCACTATCGTGCCAAGACTACTAAAAATATAATTATATTAGATTTGGATGAAAACACTACCATTGGACTCAAAATGTAATGGGGAACTCAAATGTGTAATTGGATCTGACGTGTGACCACTATTAAAAATAAGAAATCCTTAGAATCTCATGAAATCATACTCACTAGCTTTGTCTTTTAGTAAGGAATCCAAATTTGTGATTAAAATTGACATGCAAACATTGCTAAAAATAGAAAGTGCTAGCATGCCGCTTATAGGTAGCTCATTAGACTAAAAAATTGGTGAGGATTAAAAATATAGCGTTATCTCTAGCATCCGAGTCTCAAAATGAAACCTGCTAAAAGTAGTAAGTGCCATGCATGTCACACATAGGAGCTTCACTGGAATCCTAAGTTCATAAGGACTCCAAATGTGTGACTAATACCCTTGCACATCCATAGAATTGTGCCTCCCACAAAATAGTAGACCTGCTAAAAATAGCAACTCTCTCCAATCTGTGCAAAAATGCATTTGAAATTTGAATCATCATTGAATCAATCTTGTAACTAGTCTTCCTGGGAACCGATCCACAACCTATATCTTCATCTATCTCTGAACCTCTATCTTGATGAAATGTGTTGGTCTTTAACTGTCCAAATTCGCAATGTGAAAATTTAGGGATTAACATGATGAAAAAAATTGACTCACCTTTCAAAAAATATTGATGCAAGTGTAATAGGTCTTATGATAAGAATTCACCATGGAAGTACAACATTTTGTAAAGGATCAAATTAGGATGGTCAAATCCTTTTACCATTTGAAATTTTGCTCAACGCTTAGGTTCGTTTCATCTCATATCTTCAACTATGACAACTCAAAGAACAAAGAATGATGCAAAGATGTTAAAGCTAGGGAAAGAGACTTCAAGCCTTTCCATAAATATGCTTTGAGGACAAAACGTTTTTAAGGGGAAGGTAGTGTAATGAATATAAATATATATAGGTATAAAATATCACTAATGAATACTTGAGTGATAATTAGTAATAATGAAAGGTCATGTCTCAACTAAAGGACATGACTCTTAATGAAAGGGCACTCCTGCTTAGGTATATATATGGGACCCTTATTTGTAATATATTATATCATTTTTACTTTTACATTTTATCCTAACTGAATATATTTATATTCCAAATATTTTGGATATTTAATTCGTGAGCCAGATTTGGCTGTTACACCATGCTGAAAAGTAGTTCAATTGAGATATCACAATTGAGGGGTATTATTTTTCCAAATTTACCTAGTTCTTACCCCAAGTCCCATCCACAAGGAATGACTTGATTATGTGGGCAAGACAACCCTCATGCGCATGCAAACCAACTTACAAGAGGTAGCTATGTCTATAAGGGATTTGAACCGTGATGGGTGGTATGAAACCTGCTTGCTTTACAACTGAACCAAGAGGTAATTGACACAAACAAGTAAATTTGAATAGAATATGCTTTTTGTGGTGTAACTTATCGATGGGGATGGGACCTAGCATGCATATGTTATTAGCAATGCAAGATGTGAACCTTATTTGCAAGTACAAGCGACTTAGAATGGGGATGCATAAGTGGCATGGATAGTGAGAGGGCTAGTAAGGGGAATAATATATGTAAGCCTTAAGGAAAAGTGACTTAATAAGCTAGAACATGGAGACCATTAGCTACAAGTGTTCTTAGCTGGCAAGTTTCTTATTCAATAGGTGACTTGATAGATTATGACATAGTTAGCATGGATTGTGGGTATGAAGTGGAAATCCACTTGTTTAGAGATAGGGCAAGTTATGTAGTGAGCAACAGGAAAAATATAGATAAGAATACACATTGGTCATCTCCTTCTCTTCTTGTTGTCGAAGGATACTCAGATTCACCTCTTTCTGCATTGATGTGTAGACGACAATCTTCTCATCCAAGTCAAGCTTCTTTCCACTTGATTGTTTGAATTTGTGGCCATGAGATTTTTTCTTGTTTTCGTCCTTCTTCCAGTTCTTTGGATTGAGTTATGATGTAGTTTCCAACACTTCTCCTTTGTGTGACCATCAATGTCACAATGGTTACAATAGTTGCTGGGATCTTTGCATTGGTGTGATGTGGTTGCTTTTCTTTTTCCCGTCCCCCCTTTCCATTTCTTCTTCTCTTCTTTGGAAGCTTCCCAATGTTCCTTTTGCTTTGAACCACTTGAATGCCCTTTCTTGAGGCCTTCATTTTCTAGGTACTTTGCATGTACACAAATTGATCCACTGTTATGGGTTTGGACAACATTACTTGCTTCCACAAATTGCTATGTACACCCTCCAAATACTTGGGTATGTTCAGGTTCTTGGGCGAGATACCCAATATTATTTCCATCTTCTTGAATTTTGTGGTGTACTCCTGTACACTTTATTGGAAATTGTAACTAGGTTCGGTCTTCATTAATGTATTTGAGTCATCATGTAATGTACTTGTCAAAAGAACAAAGATTTTTTATTATTTTTATTGTATTAATGAATTATTAAAGCAGGGATTTCATGCTTGGGTCATCATTATTGTAGACTGTTATTAAAATTCAACAAGATGGACAGATTTCTTGTAAAATTCTATCAGATTAATTCTATCAAATTAAATGCAATTGCATACCTAATTCTCCCATCTAGTGTCGGTCCACGTTGCTCCGAGTTTTCTGGTTCCATTACCAAACCAACCGATTTCTCCCTGCCTATTTGGGATCAACCTCTGCGGTTCTCAGATCCAGAGGACTTCGCAATAGAAGTCCACTGGCCCTCGTGCCCAAAACTCCAAGAACAGCTGAAGATTTTCCTATATGCGTCGCGCCACTTTCTATACGCGCCGCGCCACTTTGGAATCTGTTTTGGGGCACTTGCAGGAGTCCAAAATGTGCCCAAGTGTGCTTGTTGGAAACCCTGTCCTGACTACTTTCCAACCCAAGTGGAATTTTTGAATTTGGTGCTCATTTGCCCCTCCAAATCTTCATTCTCCCAAAACTGCTTCCTGTGTGTCAAAATAGGGGCAGAGAGGCCATTTTTTGGGTGTTTTTGACCTCCTGGAGACTCAAATCATGCCCAAATTTCTTGCCCGAGTGCCAGTAGTCGTGATTTTGCACGCTGAATCCAAAAATGCAAGCCATTTCTCATTTGGAGCTCCCAATCCTATGCGTCGCGCTAGTGGCGCGACGCACAGGGAGAAAAAACCCGTGTTTGTGACCAAAAAATTTCCATGTGACCAAAATTGTCCCAAATTTCTTGAAATTTGGGCTGGAGGTTCTCTAAGAGGCACTATGCTGGGTTAAAGAGGTTTTGGCCAACATCTAAAGACGATCATGCTCCCTTTGCCTCTTTTGCTTCCTTATTGCCTTCTTTAGTTTTGCCTTTAAATTCCTTATTTGTGCCTTGCAAACATGATTGTGTGCCCAATAATGGTTTTTCGTGTGCCTGAGCATGTACTTGTCCTTGTTCGCTTTCACCAATCACTGTGTGTCTCTATCTCATACTTTGATGAATGCTCAGATGCCATGATTGCTGTGTGTACTGTACTTGGGCTGCCCTTTGATGATGGTGTGAAACTAGGTGTTGTTGTGATATCTGCCACCAAGGGGGATAATGAAACAAAAGGGAGTATTAGAAGGGGAGTAATGTGATAGGAATAGGGATTATGGGAAGAAGTTTGTTTGGGGATATGAGGGGGTTTGGGTATTTGATAGGGTAGGTTTTTGGGGTTTTGTTGACAAGGTAGGGTTTTGGGGTGTTATGTTGACCAAAGAGTGGAGGGATAGGGGATAGGGTTTGGTAGTATTTTAGGGTAGGGATAATAGGAAAAATGAGGAAGGGAGAATAGGGAGAAATGGTAGGAGAGGGAAAAATGGTAGGAAAACAGAACCTTGGCCTCAATACCTCAATTATGCAACCCTAGCCACCATGGTTTTGATGTTTTTGAGTGGTTGGTCTTATGAGTTTTGTGGCAATTGAACATAGCCAAGAACCACCATATCATCCATAAACTTTGATGAACAAGTCATGACATAGAGCCTACTTGTCAATTTGATGGGCTTCATAAGCAATTTGAAGTGATTTGGCACGATTTGGGCCCTTTGTGGGTGTGCGCCGCACGCCAAACCCAGTGCGCCGCGCCCTGGGTGTGTGCCGCGCCCGTTGAAAAATTACATTGAGGGGTGGTTCTGTGTGCGCCGCGCCTTCTGTGTGTGCCGCGCCTTTTGTGTGCGCCGCGCCTTCTGTGTGCGCCGCACCCCTGTGTATATGCGCCGCGCCCTGGAAAACGACTCCCACTCACTCTTAAACACTCACTTTGCTCTCCTAATCACTTCGCAACGTTTCTTTATGACCTTGATTTGCACAATGACCTTGTTTGCTTGTGGAAACCTTGTGGAATGAAGAATTTGCAGTTTTGGAGGAAGATTTCAGTCAAATTCAGGCCCTTTAGCCCTGTGCGTCGCGCCAGTGTAAATTTACACTGGAAAATTTCTCCCAGTGTGCCGCGCTCCCTCTGTGTGCCGCGCCTTTTTGCAGGAGCCTTTTGTAGGCCTTCCCGGTGTCGAAATTGGGTGCAGGATAGCTCGTTGGAAAGGTATTTGAGTCTACTTTCCAACTCAACCATAATTTTTCAATTTGGAGTTCATTTGCCCTGTCAAAAATCAAATCTCCCAAGACTGGTCAAAATGTGCCAAATGAGGCTGCCTCAAGGCAGAGTACTGTTGCAGTCAACTTTTGAAGGTGTTCCTCAACTCCAAATTGAGCTCATGATAGCTCATTGGAAAAATCTTTGTGTCTAATTATCATTTTACTCATTTAGAAAGTCATTTGGCCAACCAAGCTATGAGAAAACTTGATTTTCCCAAGGTCACTTCAGAGGTGTATGAATTTTCCCAAGGCGATTGTATTTTTGACATTTCTCTAAAACCACGACACCTGTGTAAAACGTGAAGGAAGGTTTTCTTCCTTGGTCTGTTGTGGACAAAAACCTCTCTCAGTTTTCCCAAATTCATCTTTGATTTCTCAGAAACATCATTTGAGTGAAACATATCCCGATGTGTGGGACAAGGGATTTGCCGAAATGAAGCGAAATAAAGGGGATAGCGGGCTTCTAAATTCTTGAGAAAATTTTGGGAAGTGGGGAGGGATGTTAGAAAGCAGGGGAAAGTGGAATCTCAGAAATTGAGTGAGGGGAAGGGGTCCAAAAAAGCAAAACACAGGCCTAGCCTAGAAAATTGCCAAGTTGTAGCAAGAAACTAGGGTTTGTGCGAAATTGAGGAATTTGGAGGATTTTAGTGATAGGAAGTGTTTAATAAGGTACATTATGGATAGGGGAAGGTGTATGAACATCAGGATACAAGTTTTTCCGATGATTTGACCATCCAAGGGAAATTAGTTTCAAAACCCTAGGAGAGGGAAATGAACTTTGCCTAGGCACAACTGAAGCATGAACAAGGTGTAAAATGACCCAGTGGAACTTGACATGATGATGACAACCCTTTGAATGATGGTACACTTAGTTGAATGGTGACATGGAACGTCATTTGGACAACTTTGACAAGAGTAAAATCAAACCCTAGACCTAATGCCTAGTGACCAAATTTTGCTTGAAGACTCACTGAAATGACAAAATTTGACCTTGACACCTTAAAATCACTTTGTAAGAGCATGCTTGATCACTGGAGGAAGGCTGCAAAGACTAACACTAACAAGGGTGTAACCTCTATCTGAAGCAGTGTCGTGATATTCAACATTTATAGTTAATTTAAAATATATATAATAGTGCAGTGTATGCAATACATGAATATGTAGCTATCATATGCATGCATTGTATACATGCTAATATTCTTGTGCTCTTTATATTAAAGATGGGTCATTACATATACCCCTCCTTTAGAAAACTTCGTCCCGAAGTTAGAGCTTTTATTGTATATCAATACTTATTTTAGCTATTAATATATTCTTGTTAGGGTTGCATATCAAGGTTAAATTCTTATTTAATGTGAGGACACTATAAATTTGGTGTTTTGAATACTTCTAGGTTTATAACTTTAATGGTCATGCCTTGCCTCAACCAAGTTCCCAAGCTATTCTAAAATCATCCTATCTTTCTTAATCTCTTTCACTCTCTTCCTATCCGTCCTCTACTGAAGTATGCCATGGCGTCAATTATACTGAGCTAACTATTCATAAACTCTGAGGATGGCAGCGTCGACTATATCGACTTGATTTCCCAGTAGGCATCCGACAGTCATCATCACATGTCTAGGGGAGCGTGACTCACACAGTCTTCTCATGACTCCAGGTTTTTGGAGGATAAATGGTGGGCAACACCTCCACCCCTCCTAGTAGAATTAGGGTCAATACCCTATCATGGAATCTCATTCAGCCTCATTTGTTCTTGGAGTTTTGTCATCACGTAGTCAGTTTGGTAATGATACTATCTGCAATGTAAACACTTGCCCACAAATTATAACATATGCATCGATATATTCAATTCAACTGTATTCAGATAACGATTTTCTATGATATTAATCTTTGAGTTCATATAACATACTTGGCTATGTTTAACTAATATATTTGTAAATTCATTTTCACATCAAGTAATCAAGTGTATTCATTATTTTATTTCCATCTCATCATTTGTGTTGATATGTAAAATAAAAATAAAATTATAGATATCACATTCATAACATAAGTCATGATTTATATAGGTATCCATGTACCAGCAATGTTAAGCATAATAATTTAAAATCATTCTTTCATGTATTGATTGTACACAAAACTTATGACTTTGGATTGCTAACTGACACTTGATATTTGATCTTACCAGCACATATCGTTATGTCCCAAACATTCATTGATCTGTATGTTTTTGCTCCAATAACAACTCGATGGGTTATTATCTTACTTGGTAACAACATGCATCATGCGGATAATCATTAGCGAAGATAGACCTCAATTCATTCCTTTTAACAATAATGTTGTTTGTTGTGCTCTTTTAAATATATATATTGTTTGAAATACCTAGATCAAAGCATGGTATGCAACAACATTTGGGGACATATCTTGTACTCGAAATTTCCTCTAACAATAATACACCATATATTGCATTATGTTTAAATTGTAGGATTCTTTCAATACCTCGGCCCTATAAGTTGTATTTATGCTCATAGAACCTGTGCTCAAGTTGTATTCATCAATTATAAGGACTACTAAATTAGATCTGAATGTTGTCCCAACAATCATTCCTTGTAATGTTAGTGCAAAATGTCATGCCAAATTGATAAGCATTGCACATAAATTTCCTTTCTCTGTCCTGAAGCCCATGATTTGTATCGAGTTCCAATGCTTCTGTTTACAACAGAAAATATGTAGCTTTATGTCCTTTTCTTGCTTTATATATATGTATATATATATATTTTTACAATATCACTTATGACTACTTGTACTAGTTTTAATATTTGTTCTACAAATTCACTAGTCCATAGGTATTATTGTGGTATCTGGGCCCTGCCATGATCTCTAAAGAGTCCAATTCGCTAGATCCTTCGTACCTTTCCATTGTATCTCTAGTGTCTATATGTCTAATATAACATTCAACATGTATTTCCATGATTGTTTTAGATTTATGCCTCACTTTGCTATAGAAGCACCTTTACCTCCCCTTTCCGTATACTTCTGTTTGCCCATCATTTTCATCAACTCAATGCTCTCAGACTTTATCATAACAGAGGATAATGCACATAACCTACTAATTGGAACCAATTGTATTGCTATGTCGACATCATTTTATATTTCAAACAAATTATCCATTAAGTCCCAATCTTTATCCTTTATTCAAGATATGGGAATCTTTTGAAGAATCTAAATTCAACTTTTACTTGTGAATTCAATTATTCTCTTCATAATGTTAAATTCTACATATTCATGAATTAATTCACCACTTAGTTTAATTGGAAGTGTTATTTTAAGGAAATCTCTCTCTATGTCCTGGTAAAAAGCTTCAACATATCAGTTCTGCAAATCCGGTATGTTTCTTCATCTGCCAAAGTGTTGCCTTCAAACACTGAGGAATCATTAATGTCTTCTCTAATTGTTTCTAGAGAAAGGCTGAGAGATTCTCCAACAATAGAATGTACATTCTGAAATTCTTTCCCCAAAATACTATTTTGTAAAATCTCAATTCTATGAGTGTTAATAGGGGACAATAATCTGCTCTCCCTAGAAATATCGGGAGTACTATCTTCTTCTCTCCAACTACCATGCATTAAATCAAAATCACTAGAATTATCCAATTTAGAGTACCACTTTTGCTTTAATTTATGTGTTGCCTATGGAGATAACTGTGTCTTGCGCACCAGCTCGGCCATTTCCCATTCATGAAATTTAAGATTCCTTGAATGCTTGGTCAAATAGTTAAGAGGTACAATATCCTCCTTTGTTCTTTCCTTCCTCTCCATGAAATATAATATAATAGAAGAGTCCAAATCAACCATTTTTGTCTTTTCCTAATTTCAGTGCTCATAGGGTACAAAGAATGCGGCAGTTACTGTTGACAGTGCATATTTTACTTGCTGAGGGTGTTTATTTCTACAGGGCAACATATGGATTCCAGAAATTGACAAGAAATACAGAGTATTAAGAATTAACGAAGAACACATCCACTGTAATAAGGATTGCCTCTTTAAACTTATTGCAAAAATCCATGAAATTGAAAGTCAAATAACATCACAGATTGCAGAATTCAAAGGGTTTTTGGTGGACTTAAAATATCAATTGGCAGTTGAGGATGCTCAATGCAACTTTCTCCAGAATTTGACACTTTAAACTAAATAATGTTGACCAGTCAATAACTTCAAACCAAAGGCCTTTTGCGAACTTGTAAGGAGCAGATCTATAGAAGGAAGCATCAATTTATAAGGAAATGGTACCCGTGAGTTCGGAAGCTAAACCAACAAGTACAGGTTTGGGGATGCTACCACCCACTATGCTTATTGCTTATTTAAATGTTTTTCAGGACTATTTTAAAATAAAGGCACGTTTTATAGAATATATTGTATAAAGAAGCATTGGATAATTTTACAGAAGGTTAAGACTAATTTGTGTTTTGGGTCTGTATCAGGGTCTATGGACTATGCAACTGAAATTTTGTAACTATATAAAACAATGTCATGTGCAATCTCTGCTGTAGCTTTTGTTGTAACAATTTAATAATGCAATTTACCCTATTACTGTTAAAATAAGCAAAATAAATAAAAACAACTGCACAATATAATTCTAAATGTTTAAACACTCTGTTTTCAATAATAATTATTCTAAATGTTTAAACAATCTGTTTTCAATAATAATTTAATTTTAAGTTGATGGTGAGACTAGACAGTAAATGGGTGTATGAGAGTTTTTTTTTTTTTTTTTGAGACAATGGCCCTTCTGTAAAGCTATTTGACTGTTAAATTTTATAAAAATGTACATACTCTATACGAAATGTGGTCTAAGGGTCTGCTTAAGGTCTTTGCATCGCAGATGAAGGTGGAATATATTTCACCCCGAGGTCGCAGATGAATTTCCAGTCTTCTTTGAGGATGCCATAATCTTTGCTGGATTGACTAATGCTGCCTACATTCCTAATGAAGCTGCCCATGACTGGTTTAGACAGAAATTCTTGGCACTTCTGAAGCTGCCCATGACTGGTTTAGACAGAATTTTGATGATGAAAGAAAAAGAATTTTTTTACAAGCTCATAGAGTTAAGGTTAACTTCCAACTCCTAAGAGGATTCTAAGACGATCAGGCCCATTCAAGCTTAATATTAACAAGAACCCTTCAAACAACAATTTCATGTTAAGATCCACTTAACGCATACTCACTACAATTTAGCTGAATTCTCTTTAAATATGAATGGTTATAGTACTTGAGAGACAGGTTCGCCAAGGATTTCGGAGTACTAACAAATTCGAGAGCTTTGCAATACTGACAAGAAGAGCTGAATGAAATTGTATTCCTAGTCAGTGGTGAACATATGGACATGACTGGCATTGTTGAATGTGAATTGCTAATTTCAACATTAAATTCTTGGAAAATGGGAGAGGATAGTCCTTTGAGTGTGCAAGCCATTTGCATCGCCATTCCCTTTCAAAACAGAATATTGTGGTATGGACCTTGTTTTCAAAGCGTGAACACTGTGATGGTTGGGGTCTCCACTGCCACCTATCTCTTAATGAACGTCCGGTCTGTAATCTTTCGAACTCCAGGCGGTGAAGGCCCGAGAGCATTCTGATGGATTGGTAGACATCTGCCTTATAGCCAGACGTCATATGCGAATATATAAAAAAAAATCGTAGGTTCAAACTTGCAAACCTATGTATCAACACCAAAGCGCTCCATCGTCATATCACGGCATGTTCCTTTATCCTCCAGTGGTTGACATATGTCAAAGGTCTAGACAATTAATATCATTGTTTGACACCAAACACCACCTAAGAAATGAGTTTCGACACGTCAGGTGTTTAAAAACGATGTGTGAGCACCATAGCTTTTATATGCATGCAGGGTCGTTAGTTTCAATCTAACAGGTGTAGTATTTGCGGAGAAGCATTTTTGAAGACCCAAATGACCATCCCTGAAGTATTTTTAGATGGAATTAGTGGGCTCATGAAAGTATAATCCATAGAAATTTTGAAGTTGGGATGAAGTTTTTCGTGTCCTCTGTTTTCTACAGCTAGCTAACCAATGAACTCTCAATGAATTTCCAGATGCATAGCGAAATGGAAGCATTGCGGTGAAAGTGATCAATCGAGTTGAAAAACCAAGGTGACGATGAAGGCAAAAGCGTACGTATACTGTTGTGCAGTGTAGTGCAGTGGAGCGGAGTTAGAATGGTCTGCCTATCGGGGAGGCCTATTCCTATCGTACACTGGTTTGCGCGTTCATCCTCTCTTTTTCCTATAGGAAGAAGGCCTGCCATACACCTACTACTCTCTACATATCATATCAAATGGAAATTCGTATTCACTACTTATCTATGTAGTGGGAGTGGTTTAGCAAAATGATAGTGTTCTAAAGATTGTTCCTTCCCCAGAACCAGTATCTACTGTCTGCCAATGGGGAAAATTCCTCCTACCAGCTAGCCTCGAATTTATTTTGAAATGTGAAGATACTTCTTCAAGGGCTGATACTATACACGTATAGCACTTATTGAGCTATATTCACATTGCATACATTTGAAATCTTCGTATGCCCATGCTATCGATTTTGAATAGGCTGGTTCCACTTTCCAATTCTTTTGGGGTGAACGAATTGACTTTTCAATGAATCGATGACAAGAGCTTTGCAGGAATTTTCAGCGGGGCAGTTGCCAATATGGTGCACGATGCAAGTTTCTTCATCAAACTCAACAGCAGCAACAACCGAACCCTTATGGCTTTGGTGTGCAAAATCCATCTCAGGGAAGGAGTGGATTCAATTTTGGTGCAAACAATCAGACTAAACATAAGGGTTTTATTGGGTACCGGAAACTGGAATACACACTCAGCAACTAACGTGGTACACAACACACTCATGATAAACACAACATCTGATAACAAGGGAGGAGGGAATCATTTTCTAGCATTATCCGGGGCTGGTTCATTGGGATCTCGACATAATGATTCTCAACCCAAGGTGGCAAATCATGTGTGTGATGATCCAAATCTATGCAAACAACAGATTATTGAAGATTTTAAAAATGAGCAACCTCTTTGGAAACTTACATGCTATGGTCATTGGAAGTGAAGGGAAAGGGGAGATAAAAGGCAAAGCCTTTGTATCTGCACTAAGATCCTTGACAATCATACCAAAGAGGGACAAAGGGCTTATAATTTGCATAATCTACAGGAATGCACAAAATTCAGGCCATTTTTCATCTCTCTTAGGATTTAGGTTGTAGGAAAAAATATAATTGAAGCCGACTAGTGAAACTTTGTATAAAATGTACAGAGGCGGTGTCGTCCTTGGCATATGGAAGTTGACGCTGTGGTTAATTCTACCAACAAGAATTTGGATGAGATGCACAATAGCCCAGGTTTACATGAAGTTGCTGGTCCAGGCCTTGCAAAAGAGTGCTCAACACTGGGTGGTTGTCGAACAGGGACAGCTAAAGTCACCAATGCATATGATCTTCTTGTTAGGAGAGTGATACACACAGTTGGTCCAAAATATGCTTTAAAATACTATACTACTGCAGAAAATGCATTGAGTCATTACTACCGAGCTTGCCTTGAGGTTTTGATTGAGCATGGGCTACAGAGTATTAGTTACTTCTAGGGCCTGTAAGATCCCAAGGGTTTGAAAACTTGCTCTGATACCAAATGTAAGGACTATTATTAAAATTCAACAAGATGGACAGATTTCTTGTAAAATTCTATCAGATTAATTCTATCAAATTAAATGCAGTTGCGTACCTGATTCTCCCAGCTGGTGTCAGTCCACGTTGCTGCGAGTTTTCTGGTTCCATTACCAAACCAACCGATTCCTCCTTGCTTATCTAGGATCAACCTCTGTGGTTACCAGATCCAGATTACTTCGAAATGGAAGTCCACTGGCCCCCGTGCCGAAAACTCCAAGAACAGCTGAAGATTTTCCAATTTTAGTTCCAAAATCGAGCCCCTGGCTCATTCCTCAAACAGATTTTTTTTTCCCCCATTCTCTGTATATTTTCCCCCTATTCTCCCCCCCTTTTTCATGCTCCTCTTTCGTCTATGTATAACATTTCTTGGCAGTCACTGCTTCCTACATGGTGACACCTTCCCCCCTTTGTAACGTGTAACTTTATCTGTCCAAAGCTACAGGGATATTGACGTGTATTAGTTTACCTTTAGGATTTTTATAAGTTTTCTTTAAATGCCCTTAGTTTATAATATTTATTTTATTTTGATTTAAATTTCATATTTTAATAATTTAATAATATAATTTATTAATATTATGGGATATATAAAATATATAACCATATTTATAATTAACTTAAATTTTACATTTATTTATTTATAACCAAATTTACTTTATACTTTTGAATTTATCTTATTGAAATTATTTAGGGTATTTTTTCCTTAATTATGATGCATTTAAGCAATATGCTTGGTGATGGGTGAGGGTGTAACTTCTATCTGAAGCAGGGTCATGATATTCAACATTTATAGTTAATTTCGAATATATATAACAGTGCAGTATATGCAATACATGCATATGTAGCTATATCATATGTATGCATTGTATACATGCTAATATTCTTGTGCTCTTTATATTAAAGATGGGTCATTACAATTATATTAGTCAAAGTCCCCATTGTGGACTCTTAGGATCACTATTTTGTTAATAGAGTCATTGTACATTTAAAGAGACCCTTCTTGGGCTTCGGAATCATGTAAAAAGGTTTATTGTTGAGCCAAATATAATTTATGTAACCTCCACACCAAGTTGGCCGCCTAAAGGAGATCAAGTTGGCCTAAGGGACACCAATTCGACCTCACTTGGAGCCTATAAATAGAAGGAGATCTAATTCATTTGGAGCATCTCATCTCAAGCAAGTTCAATATCTCTATTGAAGCTGGAGAACTGCGAAGTGGGTCAAAGAAGTCTAAAGGAACTGCGAGTTGGGTCAAGTATAAGGAGAAGGCAGAGATCGAAGTTTTGGTGCCACTCTCTTTCTCTCTTTCATGCCCTAGTTTGGGAGATCAAAGTCTTCCAAGTGTTGTTGCTGCCAGTTGCTGCCTGATCCCGTAAGTTGTTGCACAGTCAAAGTTGCTGGGGTGGAAGTTCTGCTACAAAGGGGTCGAAGATCTAGAAGAGATGACTTGGTGTGGAGGGAAGGTTTGGTCTATGTCTAGGGTGAAGAGTCTCAAAGAATACTAATGAAGGAAGATAATTTTTCAATGTTCCACCAAGACTTCGGGACGGGGAGACGTGGGTGCGAGGAAACGCACAAGGGGGACGTGTGGGGGTACCCTCAAATTTTAAGGAAATTCAGGGGGGGCTGGGGGACGTCGGGGTATATATATATATATATGAAAGCATAAATACAATGATACATACATAATTGAATTAAATAATGAAATACATTGATCCATACTCATCATTCTTAGTAATGCATACATGATTCATCCATAAACACAAGATTCAATAATGAAATACTCTGATCCATATTCATCATTCATTATTCACCATTCAAGTACACAATTACACAATTAATCAATGCAAGTAAATTAGGGTTTGATTCCTCTTACTTGATAATTACTTGTGAGTTATGTTGGCTTAGGATTTAATTTTATTTTGCTTGAAAAATTAATTAATTTATACATGAGGGGATTAATTATTTTTCCAACCCTCTATTACATATGATTTTTCCTTTAAAGGCCCAAAGAGGGGATACACATTTGTCTTAGATTCTCAAGACACATAACCCATCTGCGACTCAATATGATCTAGTAAACCAAGTGATTTGTAATAAAATAATTTAGCCAATTAGCCTAAATTATTCCCAAACCACTTTTACATTGGACTCTACTAAAACACTAGGACTCACCTAATACTTCAACAATCAATTTCACCCTAGCTTTGGGTTTTAAGGTGGAGGGAAAAAACTCTTCTAATTAGCTGTGTCGAAAAACATTGGTAATCAATGAGGTTAAAAAACCTCTTAGGATGGACATGTTATCAAATTATAGACTTACCTAGGTTGTTACATAGACTCATAGTTTTACTAAGATCATTTACAATATATAACTTGCAGAATGAGATGACTATGACACACAAACTGCTAATATATGATCCGATCTTTTTTGAAAAATTTGGTACTTCCGCTTCCCTAGAACTTTGACAATTTGAGTGCAACATCTTGCTCCATATGCGGACACATTGCTTCCATGATGTAACGTGAGAACCCCAAAATCCTACATCCAAGGAAACAAAAGTCCATCAAATAGATATCCGTTCAACATCGAAATCATCATGCATATATAGAAAATACCACTGGAATATAAAATCTATCCTAGCAAACTGAAATATAAAAAACATAATATAAATGCGTGAAAAAAACTAGCTAATGCCTAAATGAAAGGGAGTAGGGTTAGAGATACTATAGGAGATGCCCTATGGCATCACATGTCTTCAACATGGTGCATACTGAGGATCTGTCGACTCTCTGGCAAGTCTGTGGACTGCTTTTCGGATGTGCCATGCTGAATTCTGAAAATGCTTAGGACTGTGACTCATCTGAATATCCACCTGTCTCAGCCATCAAATTCATGAAACTTCTTCCTTTTCCTTTTCTTTTTGGTAGGCTGTGATTTCAATAATGTGACCACCATAGATTTTCATTCCTGATTCTGAGAATGCCTGGATGAAGGATCTGGACAATTTGAAATATGCCCAATCTTATTATGAATGTACTTTGTCAAAGGTGGTACATACATCTAATCTTCCTCAATTTCTTTTCCAACCTTGGCACCTCCAATTGACCTGTATTGAGTGGGGCAAGTAACCTCCGGGCAATGAGATGAGAACTGCTCTAGCGGCCTAGGAGACCTGTGATTCGTGAAAACCCCTTTGTGCTTCCCTTCTAAATCCTTCTGTTTGAGCTGAAGTCCCAAAATCTGTATCTTTTCCATTATTTGTAGCTTATTCTGAAGAGTGGTCTTTTCAATTCTGACGACATCCATCTGGTTAGAGTGTTCAACCTTTAGAGCATTGATCTCTTTGGCATGACCTTCCTCCATGATCAACAACTTATTCTGAAGGCATATATGATTGGCTTCCATATCCTTAATTACTTTATCATTATCCTTTTTTATGGTAATCAAATTATCCTGCATATTGGACATCATAGGTTCCATCTCTTGAGCACACTTTTCTTCTATAGCTAACAACCTGCTCTAAGAACTGATTTCCATGTCCCTTGTCACATTATTATGAACTACTTGAATATAATCAATTTCTTCCTTATGATTTATTTCCATGGTGACTAAGCAACTTTGCATGGTGGCCATCTGATTAGAATGAGCAATTTCCATGGTTTTTAGATCCTTAGCATGCTGCCTTTCTGTGGCTAATAATCGGTTTCAAAGATTGACCTCCACATCCTGAATAGAGCTTATTTCATTCTTATGATTTTCTTTTATGGAGCTTAAGCTCTTCAACATGCTTTTTCTCCATAGCCATCCACCTAATGTGTAAGGATTTCATTTCCTTGGAGTGATCTGCCACTAATCTCTCTTGATTAAGTTCCATAGTTTTCATCAATTGAGCTTGATTGACTTGCATGTCTCTAAGCCTTTGGGTTAATTCCCTGATAAGATCCGCTTGATCACTTGTTCCCGCGTTTCCACTATCTCGGATTCTGATCGCAAAGGCACATGTGGATTCATCATGAAAGTGGTCACAAGGTCTACAATATGGGACTTCTTGATCCTTATTATGCGACAACTCATTCTCTTGATACCTTTCTATGATATTTGGATCCTTCACGTGACCACTTTCATCTTTTTGCTCAGCACTAGAGGCACAAGGTGAGCCCCTTTGACTTTCATATTTATCTTTAAAAGCATTGATGATGTCTTGTAAAGAATCAAAGGAGCCATCAAGAAACTTGCAAAACCAATCTCTAGCATCATTTTCCAAAGATAAGTCCATCTTGATGTCTTCATGATCATAACATGAAGATCTACAACACATGATCATACAATGAGTAACCATAAGATATGTTTTGCAACAGTAATATCATCATTACCCGTGAATAAAGGCAATTTATTCATGTCATTTTTTGGAATATCATGAAGAATGTTAGTAAAATGACACGGGGCAGACAAGTCATCCATGATGTTCTGCTTTATGGGAAAGGGGGCTAATGGATGTTAGAGAGAAATCCTTGTTCAAGAAAAACAAGAGATCCACAAGAAGCAAACTTCTAGCATAAATTATTGTAAGAAATGAAAGAAATGGAGTCGCCACATGAATCTAGCTCCAAGATCCAAAAGGCAAAAAACCAAAAAATTAGTCAAGGATCAAGCAGATGGATATTAGGGAGAGCTTCCTGCTTGAGAAAAATGGATGAATAAGTGGAGTCACCACCCATACAGGAAACCAACATAAACGTCCAGGTGCTAAAAGTGTGAATGTCAATGAACAAAGTGATAAAGTGATGAGAAGATGAAAAATGATGAGATCTAGGTGCCAAAAATGTGGTGTTGGCAGGATAAATGAAAAGATGGAATATGATTTCGAAGACTATGAGAAATTGTTGTAAAGCCAAGGTCCAATAAATTGGTCCCTGCCAATGGCACCAAAAAATGTTGTGCCACTTGACAGGCTAATGAAATGATAGCGAAATGAAGGATTGTAGGACAGGAAGATTGTTGTAAACCCCGACAACAAGCAACCTCGTACTTGGCAATGACGCCAAAAAATGTTGTGCTGCTTGACGGGCTAGATGGAAAAATGAGAGATCAATAATGAGAATGACATAAATCCCGATAATGAGATAAACTTGTCCTCGGAAACAACACCAAAAAATATTGTCGCCCGTGTTGTATAGACACCGCGAAAATGCTTAGGACAGGGGTTGTCACTCT
>APFE030501971.1:0-23726 GCA_000404065.3 Pinus taeda
TCTAATTTAATAGAATTCTCTATTTTATAATATTATTTTAAATATTAAAAATTATTATATCATGTATTTTAAAGAATTTGTTTTATTTTCACTTTCTTGTTTATCACACTTCCTACTACTCAAACATTTCTTAAAAAGTTTTTTCTTTTTTAACTTTCTTTAATCTTTATATGTTATTCGATCTATCAGTATGCATATAAACTACCCATCAATCTATAAGTATGCATATAAACTACCCATCTTCCACCCGGCTGCTCTCCTTTGGTATATGGGACAATGCCTCCACCCAACCCTTTGGGGATTTCCCTCCATTAAAAAAAAATGTCTCTTTGTCTTCATGAATAGGGTTTATTACCTAACATAATATCCTTAAAAATATAATATTATTTTAAATATTAAAAATTATTATATCATGTATTTTAAAGAATTTGTTTTATTTTCACTTTCTTGTTATCACACTTCCTACTACTCAAACATTTCTTAAAAAGTTTTTCCTTTTTAACTTTCTTTAATCTTTATATGTTATTCGATCTATGAGTATGCATATAAACTACCCATCAATCTACAAGTATGCATATAAACTACCCATCTTCCACCCGGCTGCTCTCCTTTGGTATATGGGACAATGCCTCCACCCAACCCTTTGGGGATTTCCCTCCATTAAAAAAAAATGTCTCTTTGTCTTCATGAATAGGGTTTATTACCTAACATAATATCCTTAAAAATCTTCAAAAGGAATAAACTAATATTTTGATATATTTCATAACATGTTGTAGAAATCACAAATTTTATTTGTGTTTTTTTATTGTGGAATTTTTGTTTTTTCATTATTGTCATGTCATTAATATGATATTTTTAATAAATCCACACTAAAAATCGTCAAAAGGAATAAACTAATATTTTGATATATTTCATAACATGTTGTAGAAATAACAAATTTTATTTGTGTTTTTTATTGTGGAATTTTTGTTTTTTCATTATTATTTTTTTTTTTTTTTGAAATGGTCGGTTTCTATATATTAGTATCTGAAAAAAAACAGGGATTTCGAATCCTCTGGTACATAGATTGTGCAAACTGCAAGAGAGCAAGGGGTTTACAAAAAGTGGCTACCCCCTTGATTCTTGTTTTGCCTTGCTTGCTACTTTTAAAAAAAACACTGCTATAGATTCTTATAAAGGAAAATAACAAAAAAGTACATTTGAATTTCATTTAGTCAATCATGATGTGATGGATTTGACGAGCGGTTGATTCCTCTGGGTTGTCGTCTTTCGCTGCTTGTTTGACACTTGAGGAGCTTGAGGCAGTAGTAATCTTTTCCATCATATACTTTAGAATGGAAATTGACTCTTCTACATGGCCGCAACAGTTTGTGAGCTGCCTAAATTGCTCTTCGAGGGAGGCCGCCTTGTGCATAAAGAGCTGAATTTCTGCTTTGTATTTTTCTGTGTTAATTCGATCCTGTTCGAAGAGCCTCCTGCTTTGCTCATCGAGACGCCTATCATGATCTTCTATTCTTGCTTCCAAAAGATTTTGTTTTCTGTCTAACATTGATTGCTGAGTTCTGATTTCTGCAAGCTCAGCTTGAAGATCCGCGCAGTGGAAACAATCCTCACTGCGCGCCATAGGGGAGTTAATGATGCTGATGAAGAGATAAATGAAAACTAGGCCCAAATATGCCGGGCTGACTTGAACGTTATAAACTTGATTATAGGTTCTGAGAGAGCTGACAAAAGTAGGTGAGAGAGCCGCGAATAGAGTGACGGTTATAGAGAAGAGACTGATATGGGACTTGTGAGAAGACGCTGAGGATAGAAGGAGCGGGAGATAGGCCAGAAAACGAAGGGAGGGAAGGGCGACTGAGAAGGGAGTTTCTGAGGCTAAGGAGAAATGAGGAGGGCAGGCTGGAGAGAGCTCAATGCCGGGATGAACAGAAGGAAGGGGAATGACTGATGCAGGGAAAACAGAGCGGGCTGGGAGAAGGTGATTAGTGGTGAGCACCGAGTGAGAAGAATCAAGATCTTTTGGACCAGATGTTCTGCTGCGTCGAGCTTGGGCTGCCCTGTGAATCACAACTGCAGTAATTAGAGTAGAACAAAACAGATTAAAGGGAGACAATACCAGTGATTTTTCCCCTCTGGGATGCAGGTTTTCGCTCCTTCTATTGCGTTGGATGGAAGAGCCTTCTTCCAACAGATAGCGTTGCGCGGCTTCTTGCTCGTATTGAATGAGTCTTTGGATGCTGATATTGGTACTTATAGAATGGATTGAGTGATAGGTAAGGAGTCAGATTAGGATCAGGGTCACGGGGAAAATATGGCTCTGACCCATATCTCTCAGAAAATCCCTGATTGCTGTGATTTCAATCTTAACTCCAGCTCTGTGATGATTGAGGTTCACGGTAAGACAGATGTTTGCCTTATTCGGAGTCCTGAAATGACTGTATGGATGGTGTCTTCTTTCTGCCGGTTGTCCTGCTGCTAAGTAGATTACGCCCTTCACACAAATGGGGATTGCGCGAGATTGGGCAGTACTAAAACTTTTCTGAGTCATGGCAGGGGCTGGAATTCTTCTCCGTTATTGTGCCTTAGCACACCTTCCTTCTTTCCAACAGCATTGTTTGCACATTTATCTTCATTCATATTTAACATGCGCAGGATATGATATAATTTGATCTCTTCAAAGTGTGTGAGGAGGAGTTTGATGCGATCAACATGTTGCTGGAGACTACTGTTGGGGGAGCGGTGGTTGTAATTCATAAAGCGGATTATAATTATAGAGTCTCCAAAAACAAGAGCTTTTTTAATGCCCAATTTTTTTAATTGAATTAGTCCTTGATAAAGGGCTAATGCCTCTGCAATATTATTAGATTTCCTTCCCAGGCTCCATTCATAGCTGCAGATTTCATCTCCAAACTCATTTGAGATCACTCCTCCTGCTCCTGCTTGTCCTGGATTGGACTTTGAAGCCCCATCGAAATGAAGAGTTGGACAGTTGCTTCTCTGAATCCATATCTTGTATTCTTGTGCTGGGAGTCTGATCTCCCATTCCTTCACTTGGATTTGCTTCTGATTGCCAGTTTTTTGAACTTCTTGTGGATGACCAGGTTTATCTAAAATGTGCCTGAGAACTGATCTTTCCTCCACTGCGTAGTCTGCTGCTTGTATTTTCCCTTTGTATTTCGCTGCTATTGTCTCTTGAGCCATTGTGTGGGCTTTGTTGCAAGTCATTTGAACATTGCTGTCCTTGTTTTGGAAAATCTTCTTATTTCTTGTGAGCCAAATTTTCCAGAGGAGATTATGGGGAATGATGGCCGAGATTCTTTTAACTAACTTGCTTCTCTTATCTTTCCAAGGGCAGTTTTTCCTCCATTCCAGGATTGTTTCTGGGATGCTCTGATGGGGATGCCAATTTATATTGCCCAGGGAAGACAAATTGATCCAACATCTCTTGGCGAAGGGACAGTCCAGAAACAGGTGTTGAATTGTTTCCTCAGCTGAGCAGCAGTTGGGGCATCTTGAAGGACCAATAATCCCTCTCTTTTTTAAGTTTTCAGCTGTGAGCACTTTTCCTTTCAACAGCAGCCAATTGAAGAATTTAACTTTGGGAATAGCCTCCGATTTCCAAATTATCCGCCAGTGATTCCATATGGGTTTCTGATAGGTGTCATTACAAATGTACTGATACCCTAACTTGACAGTATAGCTTGAGCCCGTGGGATCCCATCGAAATCCGTCTACTGCTCCTTTTTTAATGGGGGCTCTATTCTGAAGATTATTTTGGAGGACTTTGAGACTTGAATCTAAGACTGGAGGAGTGGTTGGGAATTCCCATCCAATCCATGCTCCAGAGATGAGATCCCATTTCGATATTTGGTCTAGTCTCTGGATGTCTTTACAGTTGAGGTGATGAATGATAGGAATGGCTTCGTCAATTGTATTTAAGGGAGGGAGACCCATTATTTTGTCTGAAGCAAAATCGATGCTGCCCCCTCCTCCCGGGACCTTTGAAGTATTTTGAATGAGATGGGAGATTGCTTTCTTAAAGAGCTGCCAAATTTTTGTAGCATCTCTAATGGGAATGTCAGTTTCAAGAAGTCTTTGCCTTTTGCTGTTGAGGTATTTGCATTCAAGAACCTGTTTCCACCAGGCTGTGGGCTCATTAATTAGCCTCCAAGAAATTTTGATTCCAAATGCCAGATTTAGGATTTTGGGGGCTCTTATTCCCAAACCTCCTCTGTCCTGGGATTGGATTACACTTTTCCAGCTTACCAGATTAAATTTATTTTTTTCTTTTTTCCCTCCTTGCCATAAAAAATCTCTAATGGCAATTTCCAGCTTGTGATGAAAGGTAGCAGGAGCTTGATAAAGAGTAAAACGATAAAGAGGAAGGGAAGAAATACCTGATTTAAGGAGAATTATTCTGCCTGCTGGATTGAGCCAGTGAGTTCCCCATTGTTGGATCTTCCGCTTGACTTTATCAATTATTTCATTCCATGTATCAGCCTTTAATGGGCCCATACTCACCGGCATCCCAAGGTAGGTGAAGTGGTCCCAGTTCGCTTTGTGTGCGACTCCAAAGATGCTAGCTATGCTGTGAGCTGTTTGGGTGGAAATATTCCAGCCATAGATGCAACTTTTATGGAAATTGATCTCTCCCCCAGAGTACTCCATAAATTGATCAAGGAGAGTTTTGAAACGTCTTGCAATGGTAGTGGAAGCTCCCCCTATCAAAAGGGTGTCATCAGCGAATTGGGAGTGGTTGATGTTCTTGACTCCATTTCCAAATTTAATGCCAGAGATGAGACCGACTCTTCTGTTGTAGTCTAGAGCTCTGCTAAAGGATTCTGCCATCAGAATAAAGAGATAAGGGGAGAGAGGACATCCTTGCCTTAACCCTCGGGTGGATTGAAAGGCTTCACAAGGGCGCCCGTTAATCAAGGGAGAAATCCAAGGGCCAGAGATGCAAGCTGCAATGGTACTGATAAAGGTAGAATTGAATCCCATTTTTCTCAAGACAGCGAACAAGAAAGAGTGTCTTACCCGGTCAAAAGCATTGGCTAAGTTGAGCTTGAGGACGAAACCTTTCTCTTGCCGTGATATGCTAGAGTGAATGGCTTCTTGAACCAGAGTTATTGAGTCTTGGATTTGCCTATTAGAGAGGAAACCTCCTTGATTTTCTGAGATAAGAGAAGGAAGGAGGGGTTGAACTCTAGAGGCTATGATTTTTGTAAAGATTTTGTAAGAAGTGTTACACAGAGAAATTGGCCGGAATCTGGAGAAGGATATGGGTCGATTTTCCTTGGGGATAAGAGCAAAGAAGGTAGAATTTGTGAAGCCTCCCATTTTTCCTTTTTTTTGAACTCCCCGCAGCATCTTTGCAAGATCTTTTTTAATCAAGTGCCAATGGTCTCTATAGAAATTAATTGGAAAACCATCTGGGCCTGGAGACTTGTCCGATTGTAAGGTCCAAATGAATTTTCTGATTTCCTCCTCCGTAATTTCCTGATTTAGACTGTCATTCATCTCTTGAGAGATTCCTTTTGGAAGATGTTGTAACAGCACTGCATAGTCGGATTCCTCTTGATTTTCCGAAAGAAGACTTTTGAAGTGAAGAGAGGCTGCTCTTTTAATAGATTCTTGGTCATTATGTTGGCTGCCATGGCAATCTGTAATTGTAATGACATTGTTCCTTACCTTCCTGACTGTGGCTTGCTTGTGAAAGTAGGACATGTTTTTGTCCCCTTCTTTCAGCCACAGCTGTCTTGATTTAATTCTCCATTTGATTTCTTCCTCTCTCTTAATGCTCATTAGTTGTCCTTAAGTTTCCCATTCCTCATGTTTTAATTGATGAGTGAGCCCTTGTTGCTCGATTTGATTTTGAATCTCCTCCAAGTCTTGTTGTAATTTTTTTTTAATTTTTTCAGGCTCTTTATAACTTACTTTGGCCCAGTCTTTAAGAGCTTTCCTTTTGTTTTTAATTTTCGTTTCCCAGATATAGCTGGGAGAGCCTTCAATGTGATGATTCCAAGTTGCTTTTATAATGGCTGCCGCCTCAGCATTACTTCGCCAGAGGGGGTTATACCTTAATGGAATCGGCCCCAACTGAGCATGGGAGTCCAGCGTGAGCATAATGGGAAAGTGGTCCGAGACGGTAGAGTTGAGAACTTTGGTGTGACCCGCAACAAAAGTGGACAGCAAGGAGATATTAACTAGAATTCTATCTAGTCGTTCCATGATATTGCCTGGCCCTAGCCTTCTGTTATTCCAAGTATATTTTCGATTTTTTGGGATAATGTCCATCAACTCATGATCAGACATTATTCCTTCCAGCTGGCTTCTAAAGGGGTCGTGAAGAAAGTTGCCCCCTCTTTTATCATTTGCGTGGAGGACTAAGTTTAAGTCTCCAGCTAAAATGATATTTGGATTCTGTTCATTGTCTATGTCTTCTTTCAATTGTTTCCAGCATTGTTCCTTTTCTCGGTACTGATTGGGAATATAAACATTGTAAATAATGAAATTCCAGCTCTCATCTTTGTGGGCTAAATTAATCTTTAACCAATTTTGGTTGGGCAGGGATGACTTACAATCCCAGATCTGGCTGTTCCACATGACTGTAATTCCTCCAGATGCTCCTCTAGAATCGCTGCTGATCCCTGAAAAAAATTTTGAGCATCTACAATTTTCTGCATTTCACTTTGACTTTGTTTGGTTTCTTGAATCAAAATAATTTCAGGTCTTTCTGTTTGGAGAAGATCTCGTAGGGTAGTTGATTTGGAGGGGTGCCCCATACCCCTACTGTTCCAAGACAAAAGCTTCATCATGGAGCATTTGAGCGAGGAGGTGCCCGCCTCTCATGGTCTTTTCCTGATGTTTCTTTCTCTTGGGATCCTGTAATGAAGGAGTCCATTGGCGTTTGGATCCCAAGGGCTATATCCTTTTGTGTGCTCTCTTCACGATGCTGTTTAGTTGTCTTCCGCCCTGGTCCTAGTTTCTTATGGAGGTCACTAGAGGCGCCAAGATCTTTGGAAGAACTTCTAGTTGTTCTGGGAGGGGGAGGATCAGAGGAGGGCTGAGAGAGAGTCAAGGAAATTAAAGGGGGCTCGGACACTTCAATGGAGGGCTGCTCAGATTGGGGATCTTCAGAGGATAAATAAGAAAGGGGTTGGAGGATGAAGGGAAGGGGTGGTTTTGGGAAGGGCCAGATGGAGGAGGCGGATTGGGGGGGAGGGAGGAAGGGCCCGGATGTTCAGTGGAAGGATCAGGTTTGGACGAAGGTGCTGCTTTCTTTTTTTTCACAGTTTCCCATTGTCCTCCTTGGTCTTCTGATTCCAGATTCGTTACCTTGGTGCATCTATTAGCAAAATGACCATATTCATGACATACCTTGCCTTTAAAGGGTATTTGTTCGTAGTCTAGCTACTGTATGTAGCTCCACTCGTCCACCTTCAGCTTGATGGCCTCCGGCAGTCCTTTCCCGAGGTCCACTTCTACGCAGATCCTTGCACAGGCTTGCATGTTGTCTTTGGGCTCACTTCTGTCAATATATTTTCCTACTACATTCCCGATGGCTTTGACTGATTCGTCTCCCCAGCAATGTAAGGGCAGATGGGGAAGACGGACCCAAACCGGAACCGCATTAGGGATGTCTAGCTCAGGATCGAAATCAGGAGTCCATTTGTTGAGATATAACCCTCGCGAATCCATGAAATAGGGTCCATTCCTGAATATCAGGTCCTTGTCTTCTTTAGTTTCAAAGTGAAATGTATAGTAACCTTTGCCACAGAAACGAATCGAAATCTTCCCTTGAATTTTATCAAACCAGTTTCTTTCCACCCATCGCTGAACTGTTTTTGGAGAAGGCCATAAGCCTGTGAATTGTCCTATAAGACCTTTTTCTGCTAGTGATAGAGCTACCATTCGAGGAAGAGATGGAGGCAGCTGCACTTCTTGAAGAATATCCAGCTTCTTAACAAATTTGGAAGTAGATGGTTTCAGTCGGGCAGGGGGAAGGGATTTTACCAGAGCAGAAAAAGCTTTCTCCGCGTCCCCAAGGGAAGGATCCAGATGGGCCATGGCTGCCAAGGCCCAGAGAGCAGGCCTTATTATCATTATTGTCATGTCATTAATATGATATTTTTAATAAATCCACACTAATAGCGTAGGAGCGGCAATTTCCTCTAGATTATTATGGAGTTATTATCACAACTTAGTTAAATTTACTTTTGTGACTTAAAATTATTGCTCACAATACTTGGCCTCTTCATGATCTATTTTATTATTGATATGTTGGGATTTATTTGTAAGTCCACATTCCAACACAAATTGTCTCTTAATATGTGTTTTGATACATTGTATCAAAGATGTGTCTTTTGTGACATGCCTTGTTGTATTATTTACATGTCATATTTCTCTCTTTATAGCAATATTAAACTTTATAATCTTTTCTAGCTATCTTTGTATTTCTAAATCTTCATCTTGTTATGTCTCTATTTATTGGAAGTTAATCATGGAACTTCCAAAAAGAACTCTATCATATTTAATACATTATCATGACAAATTTTTCTCATCACTTTTACTTTTATTTCTTGTGCTCATCTTCATGGACAAAGATGTTAACGCTTTATTACATACAAGCTAACTATTGCCTTCTTTATAGGCATCAACACCATCATTTTTCATTTTCTTCTATGATTGAAATGGTACTTTTCCATCCTAAGGAGGAACATAGTCCAATTTGTATTGAAATTGGGCTTTAAAATGATAGAAATAGGTTCATTTCCTCTCACATAATTATACTTTTATACAACCTTTTACTAGTGTAGTTGTACAAAAAGTCCCTTTGAATTTTTTTTTGTAAATTTATTTATTAATATTTATACATATGATTATTTCTCTTTCCCGTTATAGTAGATGCTCTTATCAACAAAATTTTGCATCCATTCTGTGCATAAATAGATTGTAAGCTAAATTATGTCACCACTGTCTCATGGACTCATTTTAGGTGAGTCCATGTAATACTTACCAACAAAATAACACTCAAAATGTTTTTAGTTAAAACATTAAATAACATTAAAAAACTATATCACAATTAATTCATAACGGACTTGCAATATTGGTGTTACAATTAGTGTAATCTAATTAAAAAAAACTTAATATTTACTAACATTCTAAACTTGCTAACATTCATTGTGTAGTGCCTCACTCTAGTTGATTGACCTTGATATGACATTAAAATTGATTTAGCCTTAAGGCTCACACTTTATTCTTTGAGGACCTCAAGTTGACGATTTAGACACATGACTTTGTTATTAGTGGATGTGATGGTTATGTATGTTCTCTATTGATATTATGATGATGATAGCATTAATGGTTATGTATGTCCTCGAATGATATTATGATTATTGTAGCACTAATGGTTAAATATGTTCTCTATTGATAATATGATGATGATATCATTAATCGATATGTATGCTCTCTATTTATATCATGATGATGATAGCATTAATGGATATGTATATTCTCTATTGATAATATGATGATGATAACTTTGATGGATATGTATGTTTTCTATTGATGTTACGATGATGACAACTTTGACGGATATGTATGTTTCCTAATGATGTTATGATGATGATAGCTATAATGGATGTCTTCCTTATGTCAACTACTTACATTAGTTCTATTTCATAATGAACAATGATGTGACTGACTAGGTCATGTTGATGATGCTATTATGACAATGACTAACACTGACAAACTTTGTTACTGATGATTATTGAGTATGAAATAAAACCACCAGCAGCACCAGCATGTGATGAGTTGACGACATCTAGTTTGATGGAAATAAATATTTTTTCTTTAAAATTCTAAGTCGAGTTAGTGGCTGCAAGCACAATTTATTTGATTAGACTAATGACTCTCATATGGGTGATGGGGTTGTACAATTGGATGGAACTGCATGGGAGGGGTGGAACAATGTTCCTAATCTCACCTACTAGCACTCCCACCATGACTTGGTATAAAAAGGTTAAAATGCCTTCGCCTTGAAGATCACGATGTCGTGGGGATAGGTCCCAAATTTGGGTTGCTCACCAAGATTTTACTGTGAGCATGCATCAAGGTAGATTCCTTGATCCCCAAAACCATTAGTCTCACTATAGCGGGAAACATAAGAGTTGATAGCGGTCTATGTCATTTCCCCTAGACTTTCCCCTCGTATCCACTGGATGCTTGAAGGGAAAGTGGTGTGGAAACCTTGGAAATTCAATGGAAGTTCCTAAAGGGCACAACCAACTTGGAACCATTGGCATCACAAATAAAGTGTTAGGCGTGGAACCCTTGGAACTTCAAGGGAATTTCTTGAAGGGCACGGCCAACTTGGCACCCTTGGAATCATTGAAAATAAATTAATAAATATAATCAAGATATGAAAATCCTACAAATTCACATCATGTGGTAAATAATGTTAGAATTGAGGAAATTAAATCAAGAATAAAACTTGGGGTAAGGGGAGAATAGGAAGAAAAGCAATATTTTATCTTGAGAACTCTACCCTTCCCATGTTCAAAAATATTAGGTAGATAATGTACATAAGTAACCTAATTAGAAAAAAGGGGGAAATAGGTACATAAAGTTAAGTATAAAGATTAATCCTAAAATAGTTAAACTTCATTAAGAGAAAGAGGGTAGTGAATTAAAATAAGATTAATAAATTAAAATTTGAGAAATTTAGAGAACCTCCATGTGGCAAGAGCCAACATAAGAATATCCATCAAAGAAAAAATTGAGTTAAATTAAGAAGTATTTAGTGGACCAAATCTCAGACTTATCAATTGACATCAATATTTAACACAAATTAAGGAGTAGAAAATGGGGATCAAGAGGCAACTAGGAGAAGAAATAGGAAGTATTATTGGTGTGAGGAAAAATATTATTTTTAAATTAAAATTTAAGTAAATAATTTTAGAGAGCCTTGATGAGAGGGTGACACATGGGTGGGTGAATAAAAAACTTTTTGATTAATAAAAACAATTAATTATGCATGAAATTCCAAGTGTCACCTATAAAGTTTCCTATAAAAGAAGGGGCAAGCCATGTGAGAAGGAACTTTTTGTTACCCTATTGTTGGAAGGTTGGTTGTAGAGATACACCGTCCCACTTCATGGTCAGATGGTATCAAAAGTTCATTTTTCAGAAAGAGGATTTTGCATATTATTAATTGGTCGTAGTGTGACACATAGAGAATTTCAACAAGGGAAAAGTGGTCATCTTGGCTCAAGTTGAATGAAGGAAGATGGAAGTCATAAGGCTTGTTCAAAAGCTTGAAGAGATAGCATATTATTGGAAGACTAAGGAGCAACAACACCATGAGGAACTTATGTAGGAGTGGAAACACTTGGAATGCATTGAATATTGCATAATGGACGTGTAGAAGGCCTTGAACAATCTCCATGGAAGGTTTGTTGAACTAAAGGAACTTTATGAAGAGTTACGACAGGGTCACCATAGACTCCAAGAACTCATGATTTTACGAGTTCGCTTAAGGGAGGAACAAGCCAAGTTGCGAAGAAAATTCAAGGAGCTTGAGGAAGGGATCAAGAGGGACTTTTGTGATTGCAAAGAAGAACACAAACCTCGTGTTGTCATAGAGGAAGACAAGGTTTAATACATTGAAAGACTTGGATATTACTATCGGGCAATAAAGGGTGATTTTCAAACAATGGGGGCACTTTGAGTTGAAGATGAGTGTTCCGAGTAGGTGCGATTAACAATAATATGAAGGAGGAGAAGCTTGATGGAACTCAAGCTAGATGAGGTTCGAATTATTCAAATGAACTGAAAGGAGAAGTGGCATACCTCAAGAGGATGGTCAAGTCAAGATATAGGGAAAAAGGCAGTTATGAGGTGGAGTTGTTGAAGAAGGTTGCCGAAGTAAGATTCAAGACGAAGCCTATGGAAGATGGGCATTCCTTAAGGTTGAGTTTTGTGTAGTTGATCGTATGTGGAAAGAAGTTTGTTACATCGTTGGACACAAGAGCTACACATACTTTCCTTAACAAGAAGGCATCAACATATTTAAATTCAAGGGCAGGGAATGGAAAGGGAGTTGAGTGCATTAAAATAAATTAACTCAAGCATGAAGATTGTGACAGGTATCCTAAGGGACACATAAGTGAAGGTCAGTTTGTGGTTTGGAAAGTTCGATTTGATGGTGATTGAGATGGATGATCATGCTATTGTCTTGGGGCAGGATTTCCTAGTAGCTGCATAATCCATACCAATGGTGGACCATGATATACTCTTGATTACAATTGGTGGAAAAACCATGATCGTGTCGATGATGAGGAAGACCTACTTGGGATATCGACCAAGGATTACTTCAATGACTTTGTATGAAAAGGACCCAAATGTGAAGCATGAGCATGGGGAAAACAGGGACTTGGATGTTTGACTCAAATAACGAAGGAGAAGAGGATGGCCAACTTTGTTGCAAGAAGCATGAAGGAAAATAAGGATGAAGGTGGAAATATGGTTCCACTCATCACAAACCAGGTAGTTGTAACTTCTACCAAGAGTCTTCACTGAGATCATGTCAAGGAGAGGGGAGGCTCAAGTGCTTCTTCTAAGGAAATCAAAGGAAAGGAATATGCAAGTGGAGATCCGACTGGTATTGTGGATTAATGTAGGTATGTTATGGGCATCTATGACTTTCAGTTGATGAAGGAAAACCTTGAGAAGATTGGATTTACAAAGGAGGAGGTTGTTGTTGTGCATGATTACTTGAGAACAGAGCATCAATCTAACTCTTGGGTTGATGAGAGTAAAGGAGGAAACTTCCTAGCCCTTGTCATGCACTAGACCTTTGGAGATGGGTGAGTGCAGTGCCTCATGATGAGGAGGTGTTGCACCAACATGAAAAAGGGGCATTTGGGAAAGGGCCTCACATAGATGATGTTTATAGGGATGTAGCTATTGGCATATGACGATGGGAAACACATGGACAATAGCATCGATGGGAAACATATTGTAGATGAGATGTAAACTTGTTCATGGACGAATGTCGAGTAGACAGTCAGGTCATACGGTGGACAGAAGCACAAGCAGTGTAGGTAGGTAGCTAAGTGGTCACAGTTGATGCAAAAGATAGTGTTGTTTGGAGGGCACAAGAGAGCGAGGGCCGGTTAGGTGCAATAGGAATTGTAGTTAGGCTATGTGCCCACCCAACAAGCAGAAGGGGTGAACGTTGCATGAAATTATTGGCAGGTCAAAACATGGGGTGCACACAAGTGCAATAGGCAATGTGGACAGAAAGGGGCAGACGGGAAATGGTTTTTGTGCAATAGGTACATGTTGCATGACTGTTGCAAGAAATCATAAAGGTTGGGCATGTCGGTTAAGAAGATTGCTCAAGTTGTAAAAATATTGTATTTTGTAAAATTGAAAGTTACAAAATTGTAAAGTGATGGGGAAGACTTGTTAGGGAGATTCGCCTCCCTCTTATAATTGTTGTACATTGTGTTCAATGATTTTCGTTACTTGATAAGAAGATAATTGAATGAACATAAATGAAGTAATGTTTATTCCGCTGCATTGTAAACACTTAAGAAAAATTGACTAAGTGTTGGATAGGCGTAGTTCATAAGCTCAATTAGTGGGAAATGAAAGAGTTAGGTGGTGCCACACCATTCTCACAAGTGGAAGTTAAGTAACCACTATAGTAAAGCCATGAAAAAAATTCTATGGGAATTATTTTGTACCTCATCCACAATTGATGCCTACAATAAGGTCGATCAGTGGTACGCATATTTATTACAATTGTAAATGTAGTCCAAAAGCTTGGTCAAACTTTATTCAACAGAGTGAGAACTATAAAATAACATAAATATTTACTCATATTTATAATTATGTTATTCAATGTAGTTTTGTCTAAATGTTAATAGAATGTCTAAGAGTCAAAACTAGATGTTTATACTAGAGGACTTTGTCTACAGAATATGTTTCTTGATTTTCAAATGCTATATGATTTAGAAATCATTGTCCACATACATCTAACCACCTAGATAGTTGGCTAGTAACACCAACAATGCACAACACAATAATCATCGCTAGACATAAATGGTGAATGTGAAATGAAAAAACACTTGGATATTGTTAAATAAATGCCCAGATAAAATGAATTATTTTGTGCTTTATATATTAGTTGTAGGTTTAATGGTTATTCCAATTTAAATCAAAAGGAAGTCACTTTTAGAGATTAAATTAATGATTAAACAAAAAAAAATTAGACCATTATATGTATAGTGAGAAAATCATGTAAGTAAATAAGCTTATGTAAACCTTATATTAAATTTTAATATAATTAAAACTAGTATTACCAAATAAATTAAATGATTAGTAAGTTTTAATGGGCATTAATTGAAATCGAGAGTTACTTGGGGTATATTGGACATTATTTTATTAAGTTAAATAAACATCGTTACAAGATATACGACCCACCATAATTTATGCAATTCTTGCCATAAAAGGCAGTCTGAAAATGCATAAAAGTAGGTAGAAGTAAAAGGGTAAATAATGTTAATTTATCATAAGACCTCGCTAAAGGATATGCAAGTAGTTGAACAAAATTAGGGTAGGAGGAACCTATTAGGTGATAATAAACTTGAATGTATTCACATAAGATAATAATAAGATATGAGAAATTTGACCTCAATGCATAGTATTAAATTATAGTATTATAGTATTACAAGAAAATCATGATATAGATATTTAAAATTTCCATTTACCTTCAGTGCTAACTGGAAGGTAAAGTCGTGAGGAAGTGAAGATCTTATCGTGAATGTGAATGTCTAAGATTGGGTGGTAAAATTTTACAATCATCTAATATATTTTCCCTTTTCAATATTCAATTTTATTGTAAAAGTAAATTCATGAATATGTAGTTAATAAATATGTTTCTTGTCTTAGGGTATTATAATAGTGAATATGAAATTATAGCTAAAAATATTTAGAATGAGATATTTCACATGCTTTGAACAATTACGAAGTTGTATGCAAAGTTTATCAACTAACTTTTTGGTTACATAAAAGAAATGATTATATAAGTGTATATATATATTTTGAAATAGCTATGCTTGTAAAATTGAAAAGATTTGTAATTAAATCAACCCTACATAAAGGAGTTGAGAGATGAAGTGATATGCTAAATAAATGTTTTAAAGATAGATCATTTATATCCCTTGCCACCTTTTCTTTTAAAGGAGGTTTAGTTTACAAGTTGGAATTTCGATGTGAAGATGACATATTATCTGCAAGTAATTAAAGTTAGGTTTAATATAACACACTATGCACATAATTATTTTGTATTTAAAAAATAAAAATAAAACACCTTTATAAATATTAGATATCATATAATAATAAATACATGGTTTTAAGTAGAGATGGTTATTTTAAAATTTATATATGAAATAAAAGAATTAAAAGAAGCGGTGAATGATTCCAAGATAACAAATTATGGATATTAATGATTGTAAGGTGTATTTAATATAATTATAATATAAGAATTAAAGTATGTTTATGATGGGAATATCTTATTTGTATTTCTCTATACTTGTGAGATTATGGTCAGTGAATTATGATATATGTTTATGTTTGATAGGAGGAAATTATTCGCAAATTTAATATTGTTTATGGACATGAAAATATTTTTATGTTATGTCATTTTATGGAAAATTAGTATGGATATGGTTTATTTTGTTTAAGGCCAATTTATGAGATTTAAGCTCATCCACATTCCATTATTTTGATAAGTTGAATCACAAAATAATGTACAAATATTGACATCTATAAACTTGAGAAAACCATCATTAGGGGAATTTTGAGGTCTAAAATGGGCCTCCTAGGGAAATTATAAAATAATAGTGGAAATAATAAAATAATATTATATTATATTATCAAATTTTAGAGGGAAAAAGAAAAAAAACTACTTTTTCAACTCGTATTTTCAACTTATCTCCCTATGGGTTTACTCAAATTTCAAGTGGAAACACTCGTTGGATGCATTATTTGATTACTCATCCAAGGAGTGCCCATATTGCATACTTTCTATGGACCCTGCGATACCCAAAATGAGAAATACATGAAAAATGTGATTGCAATCGCATTTTTTCATGTATTTCTCATTTTTCATGTAGCAAGGTCCATCGAAAGTATGCAACATGGGTACTTCTTGGATGAGGAATTAAGATTTTCATCCAACAAGTACTCTTGCTCGAAATTTGAGTAAAAACCTTAGGGAGATAAGTTGAAAAAATAGTTTTATTATTTTTAAATCTTTTTACTTTTTCACCCCAAAAATGGTGAATCATCCCCCATGGTTGACATCAACATCTTGAATCCTATTTGTTCTTTAAATTTTATTTTGGTTGTACATTTTTCTTAGGAGGCCCATTATAGACCACAAAAGTTCTCTAATGAAATTTGAGAAAACTATCTAAAATTAAAGTCGATGGATCACACTATGCCAATGAGTCTTGTTGAAGCATAGAGGCAAATTGGTATGTTATCATTTAGAAAAAAAATAAATTTTGACTACTATAATTGTATTTATCACTAAGAAATTTGAGCATTGGCATAGGAAGTTGGGAATGAGTTTCATTACATCACAAGAAAATAAATAGTGATCCATATGAACCATCAACTTCTACAATATTGCATGTATAAACAAAGCTCCAACAAACTCCAGCAAACAATATAATATAAGTGGATGGGTTTCTTGTAACAGTCCATCTAGTGATAAATTACAAGAAAGGAGTCTCAAAGAGAGTGACAGATTTTATTTCTAGGTCACCAATTTCAAAAAAATGACGTTGTGTGCAATCTTCGAAGATGAGCCATTTGTTCACAAAAAGTACACCAACATTATTCACATGGAATATTTTTGATAATTATATTAGTATGAATTATGTCACAAAAACCATGAAAATAATGAAGTAACAACTTTATGTAGGATGGACTTGTCTACAAGTTGGGACAATTTTATATACATCGAGGAAAAGATATAGTTCATCTCAAAAGAAAGGCGCAATTATAAGTAGCGTTGAAATAAAATATATAATAAGATCTAATTAGCTAGTGAACAAAATTTGGTGAACATGGATAAAAGGTACAATCATTTTTAATAAACAATGGGAGTAAGTAAAAAGTTCAAAATTTTCTGATTTACTTGACGTAGGTTGAAACTTTATAAGTTCAAATTCCGTAAAACACTATATTTGAGTTGGTGAATGCTTTGATTTGTTCTAAATTGTTAGAAACATCGATTCTCGAGAAGGCCCCAATGTTGAAAGGATTAAGAGTGCTAAAAGGACTAAAAATTAAAATTAAAAATTAAAAAAAATATATATGGGGCCTTAATGATAAATGGGCATGTCATAAATGTGAATTGTAGCAAATTAGACCCAAATTTATTTTATTCATGTTGAAAATATCAAAAATTTGACGTTTGGTCCATGTTCAAAATTTGAAATGTTATAAAGGTATGCATTCCATCTATATAGATTAAAGAAGATCAAATTTTCTATAATCCTTCATGTCATTTAATCAAATTAAATGATCCAATATGGTGTAGGTGTCAATGCCTTTTCATCATCTTGAAAGTATCAAATTTTTCATAATCATTGATGCATCTTATTCATAATAAATTATTGATGTTTCTCATGTTGGATTTTTCATGGAAGCACTGATCATTATAAACTTTATGATGACACCAATGATGATTAGTTAATATGAAAAGAACTATTTGATGCCATTTGCATGAATAAGTCAAGGATAATGATTAGATTGATCCAAACTTTTCCTTGAAAATTCGAAATAAGATATCTATGAAGCTGCCAATGCCTTATAGTCATCTTAAAAGAATGATCAATGCATTTTAGTGAGAATAAAATATTAGATCTTGTCAAAAATTTGATGACTATGATCAACTTACAACGATAATATTGTAAGGTGGAATTTATGCCTTTTAGGCTTAAAAAAATATAAATTAAATTTTGGGAAGGAAAAGTTAAAAAGATCAATTATATCCAATCCTTGATGACCTTGGCCAAGATATAAAGATTTATTTTGGTGAATGGCCCAATCATATTATGGCATATTGAAAGGATTACAATTTATAGAGTATTTGACATGAATATAAAATGGTTTAAAGATCAAATATTTTGAAAGCACCACTACCTTTCAGGAATGTTAGTGATATGACTTTCCGTAGCCCATGGTGAATAGCTATGAGGAGGTTGCTCAGTGGAACATTGAGGGAATAAAATAGAAACAAATATGGCACTTAGAGGGTCATAAAAATGGCAATATCAAGGGAATGCCTATTTTTCTAGGAATCAAAAATTGGGTTAACTAGAATAAAAATATTCTAGGACGAGGGCATGGTGATGGCCAAATTCATTTGCATACACGCCAGCAAACTCTTCAACTTAGACAACAATTAGTGATGCAGGGCAATCCCACTCTACCCTACAAACCCAGAATCTTTTTACACCATGCATGTAAGCACTCATCTCAGCTTTTCCCAAATCAAAAGCTATCATATGGTCCATGACCAGAACCAACCATTTTCATACAAAAGTTTCTCCTTGAATTGAAACTTATCAAACCATAAATTCAAACCAGATGTTAAAAACTTGAACCTGGCAACTTAACTTACCTCTGTTTGGTTTACCCTTTTCACTATTTTTACATGTGCACCCTTTCCTTTTTACAACAAGCTGGACATGATTTAAACAAACCCTATACATATGAAATTCTTCATTCATTGACTTGATTACCACTATCCATTAATATGCCAGTTCCTTTCAGTCATTCAATGAATATCAATGAAATTACTCAAATATCATTTAACTCGTAGCTTAGGAACGTTTCCAGCACATAATACAAGTTGGAGTCTTGTATAAATCTCATAACGCCGCATCAAACTGACCTACGCAATGTACCTCCACAATCGATCCTTTCTTCCCATTAACTCCTTCGATTTCTGGCTATACAATGCGTGTTCTCACGGATCTCCAAGGATCACTATTCCAATAAATAATTCCCATTCAACCCAGCATTCCCTTAGCTGAGCCTTAAAGTTCATATTTGCTCCACATACTCTTACACATCCATAATTAGGCTGAAGAACAAAATGATGGCAATAACACCAATCAGCAAAATGCCAAAGTTATTCGTTTGCAGGCTTTTAAATGGTCACAGTCCCATATTCCAACCAGGTTTATTATGGGATATCGATTTAATTGAGCTGTGTTTCAATGATTTCACACCACAATGCAAAGGTTGACTGCTTGAAACTGGCGCTCCCTCAAACTACCTTGTAATGTTCATCTCCTCTGGCGTTATCAGGTTTCACTAGGATAACAATAAGAAAAACAACGTAGCGCTCTTCCTACCCGGCATATCCACGCACGCATGATCATTCAGTGAACCACGCTCCTTTCTATGTATGTCGATTCAGAAAACATTAACGCAGACATACTGGTAATCAGCAAATGCGTTGAGTACATCATTTATCAGCTGGTTAAAACAATTTAAATTTGTTTCAACACACCGTAAGGCATCTCTGGGGGCACTGCCACTGTCCCTTAAAAATTATTGTAAATGCTATGCGTAACCAGCTTTTTCTCTAACTGTAAATAAATGAAATTACAGCAATATGTTTTCAAACAAAAGAAATGAACTCAAACTACCCATAAACAGTAAAACATCAAGTATATATAATTCAATACATAGCGCAATCAAGTATCAGATACATCTATCCATAGTAACAGAAATCGTTAAGTTTTTAGAACGCCGAGAGGAAATTCAATGATAATACTTCTAGCATTTCTCCTCTCTCTCCCTCGCGAGCTTTAGCTGCCTCCTTTATTTATAATTTAGGATATGATTTACATAAAGATAAAAGCTTTAAAGCTCTACATGCAATGCATTCACCTGACAAAAGCATCTTCAGGCTTTATTCCATCTTTTCTCTGTCTTAAAATAGAAAAGCCTCCTTATCATATAACGATCCACATCCATTGCTTTTATGCCTAAAAGCTCTCCTTAGTTTATGTGTTCCCATTTATTTACTTTGGAAATATCTAATTAATCACACTTAAATGCCTAAATATTAAACTGACTTGTAACTTAGGAAAATAATTCTAGAATGCTTGACCCCCTATGTCTATTATTTACAATGATTTCTCTTAGGCTGAATGCTCCTACATCAGCCTCCCAAGGTAGAAAAAATTCATGATCTCCTGATCATGTGTCTTCTGGTCTTTGTTTGCCTGGATCCCATATCTTGTGTTGCAACTTTCCATTTGTCGCTACTTCTGTCTGTTGTTCTTCTCTAGGTCTCCACACTTTATGATGCATCGCTCCACTAGCTGTGCTCTCGTAATCTTCAGTTGTCTTCCTTTTGCTGCTTCTCTTTTGTTTCACTGCTGCTGGCCTCTTCCAGGATTCTTTCACCATCATCCGCCTCATCATTTCAATTTCTCTGTCTAACAGATTTTCTCCAGCATCTTCAATAAAACCTGTACTCACAAAACAATTGTTAGAATAAAAAATATAAGGCTTCAGTGCCTTGTACTCCTTTGCGAGCATTTCAATACACTGTTCTAAATCCTCCTCCACTATCAGCACCTTAGTATGTTGATCCAAACTTTCCAAATAATCCTCTGAAGAATTTTCAAGACTGTCAACCAATCTTCCTCTCATATCATTTGCTTCCATGATGTCCTTTCCCTTTTGTTCACTGCACTGAACTCTTTTTTCTGCAATCTCCCTGTCATACTGTGGATTCTCCAACAAATATTCTAACAATGCAATTTCTCTGTAGCATTGCTGAAGCATATCATTATCACCTGCATTCATACATAAACTTTCAGTTTGCACAAAATGTTCAACAGTATCAGCTGTTACTTCCCTTATCTGTGCTTCAGACTGATTCTCTTCTTCAACATCCACAAGAACTTACTCTTGTGCTGTAACAGTTTCACAAGATGGCACATCCTCCTCAACACCTGTAATCACATCACAATTGTCAGCTATATAAACACAAGAGTTCACATTATCCAGCTCATTTGGATCTGCCCAATAATTCAAGAAATCATCAATGATCTTCTCCTCTGTTTCATCAATAGAAACCTCCTCTGCATCTGCAAACATACACAACTCATCAGTTTTAAAACCACAAGACTTTTTAGTCTTGAATGCTTCCTTCAGCACTTCCCTTTGATCAGATCTGCATGTGGAATCTTTAAATTTCATCTCTGGCACAAGAACTCTAAGTCCCTTTTTCAACAAGGTAATCAGAATTTGTCTCAACCTCCTCTGCAATTTTCGCCAAATCACTCTTTTTCCCTTCAGTGGAAAGATCCATTTTCCTTTCTGATTTTCTTGCTCTTGTAGCCATTCTTCTAGTACCTGCAACTGTACCTTTATTTCTGCAATCTCTCTTGCTCGAACCTCTGCAGTCATCTCATCTCTATGACATTTCTCTGAACCTCTTCTTCCTCTAAAAAAACTCCTTCTGCCTCTGGCAAACTGCTTCCTCATGAGTTTCTCCCTCACCATGAGTTGTACTAGCCTCTGCAACAGCAATCTCTCTTGCTGCCACTTACCTCACGAAGCTCTCCTCACTTAGTCTTTTGGTAAGTACTGATTCACTGCCTCTAGGACCTCTTGAGCACTCCTCTACTCTCTTCAGGCTATCTCTTCAACTCACCTTCTTCTTTAGGACACTGCAGTTGTCCTCCTTATCCAGCCTTTAGCTGAATGCTAGGTTCACTGTCACCTTCTCTGCAACCATAAACTTAAATCATAAATTTCAGATCAAAAAAATCATCTCATCTTTAAGATCTTGCGTGATCTTGTCTTATTTCCACTACTGCAATCTTCTTCACTGCATTTTTGTATGCTGCATATCAAATTTAAAAATATGATCTTTCTTTCAATTATTCACACACTTCAGTTCTCAAAAAAAAAAACAAACATCTTCAGTTGAACATTCTAGCTCTGATACCACCTAATGCAGGGCAATCCCACTCTACCCTGCAAACCCAAAATCTTTTTACACCATGCATGTAAGCACTCATCTCAACTTTTCGCAAATCTAAAGCTATCATATGGTTCACGACCAGAACCAACCATTTTCATACAAAAGTTTCTCCTTGAATTGAAACTTATCAAACCATAAATTCAAACCAGATGTTAAAAACTTGAACCTGGCAACTTAACTTACCTCTATTTGGTTTACCCTTTTCACTATTTTTACATGTGCGCCCTTTCCTTTTTAAAACAAGTTGGACATTATTTAAACAAACCCTATACATATGAAATTCTTCATTCATTGACTTGAATACCACTATCCATTAGTACACCAGTTCCTTTCAGTCATTCAATGAATATCAATAAAATTACTCAAATATCATTTGACTCCTAGCTTAGGAACATTTATAGCGCATAATACAAGCTGAAGTCTTGTATAAATCTCATAACGCCGCATGAAACTGACCTATGCAATGTACCTCCACAATCGATCCTTTCTTCCCATTAACTCCTTTGATTTCTGGCTATACAATGCGTGTTCCCATGGATCTCCAAGGATCACTATTCCAATAAATAATTACCATTCAACCCGGCGTTCCCTTAGCTGAGCCTTAAAGTTCATATTTCCTCTACATACTCCTGTGCATCCATAATTAGGCCAAAGAACAAAATGATGGTAATAACACCAATCAGCAAAATGCCAAAGTTATTCGTTTGCAGGCTTTTAAATGGTCACAGTCCCATATTCCAACCAGGTTTATTATGGGATATCGATTTAATTGAGCTGTGTTTCAATGATTTCACACCAAAATGCAAAGGTTGACCGCTTGAAACTGGCGCTCCCTCAAACTACCTTGTAATGTTCAGCTCCTCTGGCGTTATCAGGTTTCACTAGGATTACAATAAGAAAAACAACACAGCGCTCTTCCAGCCCAACATATCCATGCACGCATGATCATTCAGTGAACCACGCTCCTTTCTATGTATGCCGATTCGGAAAACATTAACGCAGACATACTGGTAATCAGCAAATGCGTTGAGTACATCATTTATCAGCTAGTTAAAACAATTTAAATTCGTTTCAACACACCGTAAGGCATCTCCGAGGACGCTGCCATTGTCCCTTAAAAATTATTGTAAATGCTATGCGTAACCAGCTTTTTCTCTGACTGTAAATAAATGAAATTACAGCAATATGTTTTCAAACAAAAGAAATGAACTCAAACTACCCATAAACAGTAAAACATCAAGTATATATAATTCAATACATAGCGCAATCAAGTATCGGATACATCTATCCATAGTAACAGAAATCGTTAAGTTTTTAGAACGGTGAGAGGAAATTCAATGATAATACTTCTGGCATTTCTCCTCTCTCTCCCTCGAGAGCTTTAGCTGCCTCCTTTATTAATAATTTAGGATATTCTTTACATAAAGATAAAATCTTTAAAGCTCTACATGCAATGCATTCACATGACAAAAGCATCTTCAGGCTTTATTCCATCTTTTCTCTGTCTTAAAATAGAAAAGCCTCCTTATCATATAACGATCCACATCCATTTCTTTTATGCCTAAAATCTCTCCTTAGTTTCTGTGTTCCCATTTATTTACTTTGGAAATATCTAATTAAT
>APFE030501971.1:26627-77304 GCA_000404065.3 Pinus taeda
CATACTTGGATTGCTCTAATATAAATATTGTTCGATGGTAAGGAGCCTAGAAAACTAAGCCCTATACCCCATTTTTCATAGTGCACACCACATATTAGAGCCTACTTTGGAAATAGTTAAATTATTGGTGATAATATGATTATGGTGGAGCATCAGAGTGGTAAATGTTGGTTTAAATCATATGTGGATTTAACGAACATGATAATGGTCTCATAACCCATGAGAAAGTGGAGTTTCTGGTCTTGGATGTGGTGAGCGAACTACTAGTTTCCAGATGCACCCTTTCCATGTGAACTTCACATGGGTTGTTAGTCCTATTCGATTTGGCAGTGGGGATTAACTCAATCAATCAGATGGTAACGAACGATTTTTCCATACCCTAACCTTATCAATTCACCAAGTTTCTCTTTCCTTCGTTCTTTTTGCCTAGTGTCTTACCTATTCTGCCAAATGGCCTAGTGAGGGATACTAGAAGGTCGACAGTTTGAAATTGCTTGAAATCATGGCAGCGCTTCCCATTCGACTGCAAGGTACATTTCATGTAAAATGTTGTTGATAGGTCTCACTTTCCCTATGGTGTGTCTATTGTTTTGGATTTCCTCTCTCATTAGTTTTGTTGATGAATCTTATGGGTACCACTTTCCGAATTATTTGTTCATTCCGTGATGCACAAGTTTTGAGATTGGTTTTTGTTATTTTTATTTATTTATTTTTCTTTGGTTCCCTATTTCCAAAACTAGTACTTTGATGGAGTGCTACGAAGAAGAAATTTTGGTGCGTGCACTATTCCCATTCACCTTGAGGTACAGTAGTGCTCCAACAATTGGTCTACCTTGAATTCATCACTTCTCTTTTAGGTAAAAAAAGTGTTTCTTCCTCGGTTTAAATTTATTATTTCAGTGATTCTTTGTGGTTCTTGTGGAAAATATCCAATTAACTAGTTTTTATTTCTCACTCATGTTCCTAGTCTTTTCATTTTACTTAAATGGGTTGTGTTCTTAGTCGACCAGCCATGGATTCTTCATTTTACTTCTGTTATTTTTCTTTTCTAAGCGTGGCCTTATGACTTGTCTTCTAGGTGAATATTTCGTTTACTTTATTATTGAAACCCTCTTCAAATCTAGGGTCCACTTCGCTATTGAATTACCCATAAAATTTCAAGGTCCACTTTTATTTCTTTCTACTATTGAATTTATGGTTAATTCCCTATAGGTTTTCGTACTAATCTTCATTGTACTAATAGAAAATAATTATTTTACAGGACCGCTAGTTGGGTGAGGTTTTGTTCCTTCAAGGGTTATATAACATTCCTCTGTTCCCCTAAATTTTCTTCCTTTATTCTTCTTTTTGTAGTTCTCTCCTTGGAATTTCAAAGATTTTATTGAGACAGCCTTCTATGACTGGTTATTCTCCATCAAGGTAAATTAAGATGATGTATTGTATATACTTCATTTTGTATTTTATGTGAAATATTATCTTCATTTATTGGTTTTCTTTTTCTTTCATGGAGGTATGCACACATATATGTTCATATGTTTCTACCTTAATAAGGGAGAGACCCTTGCAACAGCTAATTACCACCTATTTTGTCACAAGTGAGTCTTTATGAATTCAATGATCTCATTTTCCATTCCGCGTGTCATGAAATCTATACTTGGTTTATGTCAAGAAGAAAGGGGTTATTTTTGTTGTCGGCACAATTTTCCTAGGCCATAAAATATATCAATACATTTTTTATTTTTCTTTGTTTCTCTAAGTAAACTCGACTCAATTTAGGCTTATTGCAGTCGATGTAATTTGTTGTCCATCTATATGTGTGTACTAAACCCTCCTCCAAGGTTGAAATTTTAATACATTTAACTGAGTATAAATTTTACACTTGTAATTATAATATTTTCCCTCATTAGGAGTTTCATGATTTTGAGAAGATTTTTCGGCGAAAATCACATCATAATTCATTTGTCGACAGGTTGAAGAACTAGACCATGGATGTAGGATAAATAGGGAGAGAAGATCATCCAACGACTATATTTTACCAGGAACAGATACATTTGACCAAGAAACGACTACATTAGATTGGGTAATGGAACGAGACCAAGGGAAATATAATTAGTTCATTAATTAATTAGTTTGTTGTGTTATATTAGTTTCTTTTTTATTAAATGTAATATCTTGTATACAACTAAGTTGAGAGTAAACTAAGTACTAACTAATAAACTTTTCTTATTTAAATTTTCAATAAAAAAAATTAGAAAAATACTTATATTAATATTATTATATGAAATAATAAGAAGAAAAAATAAAAGAGTAATAACTTGATTAGTTAGTTAGTTATTTGACTTAATTCTTAGTTTAGTAAAATTTAACTATATTAGTTATGTAGCAATTTTTTTATTAGGATATAAACAAAAGTCAAAGAGAAATTATGAAAAAATAATTATTTTCAATTAGTTAGTTAAATATATTTATAATTTTTTTTCACCTTACATAATAGCTAATATTTCATTATTGAAAACTATATATATGTACATGAATTTCTAGAACTATATATATACACCTTTGGTAACAATGTAAAAAATCAAGCATAAAAATGACACCTAGGGTTTAGCCTCAAAACTAAATCAATTGAATTAATTCACTTCTTTTATCAATTCACACACACACACACATATAAGAGTACATTAATTCAATTGATTTAGTTATGAGGCTACACCCCAAGTGTCATTCTTTATGCATTAATTCTTACATGGATACTAAGGTATATGGAAGAGGGAGGAAAGAAACTAAAGATAAATTACGAGCAAGCAAACCTAGAGACTTGATTGAAATATTACAAAATTTTAAGGAAATGGTATTATTAATATGTAGATGACCACAATAATAGATTCCTTAGTAAGAATGAGAATAAATGTACCAAGTGAAAGTAATTACACATGAGAGCTTGTCAAGACATTAAATTTCCTATTTATTCAAATACCTCTTGCACTACTAGAATTGATGGTACCACATCTATATTAAATTGATTTATTTATTTAAAGATGAGAAGGAGATACATGATCGTGTCAATTAAATGAAAGGGAACAAGAAGAGTTTTCAATAGATCAAAGTTTAAATAAATATTTCATAAATAGCATAATTGTTATATCCTCAATGATACAAAGTATATAAATTATGGGATATCTGATAAAGAACATAGAATTTCTTATTAGAATAATTTTGAATGACCATGGAAAGTATCTTCTACCATTTGCATCAACATGTTTTTAAGATTACTAAATAATATGGAATTTTAATGATTGATATACTTCACCAATGAATAGCTAAGAGTTTTCACATATTATCACAACTATTATGAGACTAATTTTCAGGGGTCTGAGGAAAGGTGAAATTTCAAATCCCTAAGTAATATAACTTTCTGCAACATACTCTTTAGGTTAGGATACACGTGATGAGAATAGCTACTGAGAAATATATATTGTGATAAATATTCAACTCGTGAAAATACTATGGGTGCCAATGATGCATAAGATAACAAAAAAGAAAAAAAACAACTAGGCAATTATCTTTTCTAGTTCATTGGTAGAAGCCATAGGAAAGGCTCAAACAATTGCTCCCATAAAGCCCCTATTATTTTACACATTTTCTTATGTATCAGATCTAGCTTGTGTCTTCAACACATGTTTGGGAATTTATTGGTCTTGGTCTCCAAAGTAGCTTATAGTTCATCTCTATTTCAAGGATTTGTGGTAGAATAAGTACAAATATTAGTTTCTCATAATTTGTGATGAATTCTTCAACCCACTATAAGAAATTATCCTTTTTAAACCATACTCAAGTCTACATTTTGAGGCCATATAAGTATTGAAGAACATTGAATATTTCTAATTAAATGAGTACTCCAATTACATCAAGATATATTGTGTTATGTAGTAACCCCATACCATGCTAGCATATGTGCCAAACATGGCACCCCTGATTTAGAAAATTAGATACCAAATTAAGGAAATTAGATAGAAATTCACATTGCATGATTTTAATGGATACCTAATGAAAAAAGGCATCAAATAAATTGATGCCCTACTTATCCATTATAAGTAGAAATGTATAGACTAACCAGTTTTACTTGGGCCACAATGGAAGGAGAAAATATTGAGAAATGTCATTTTATGTTGGAAAGAATTCAAATGCATAATGCCATGAGCATTATTGGAAATTAGAGAGTTGAGACGAAAATCTCATTCCATTAAAAATTTCATAGAAGAGCATTAACTTAGGAAGAATTCTTAATAATCTACTAGTTATTGTTGAGGAAAAGAAAAGAAAGAGAAAAGGTTGTTGATTAATTCTTTTGGAAACAAATCTATTGATTATAAGAAATGCCTGATATAAATCATTGAGAATAAATATTATAAGAATGTAATAAATAAAATGTTCGGTTAACAGAAAATTGAAAATTTTAATTATCATTTTGGAAAATTTGCCCTAAATTAATATTAAAATTACTAGATAAGAGTATATATAAAAAATAAAAATTAATCAAAAACATTAAATCTCAGATTTTATACTTCTATGATTAATGATATAATGTTCAGATTTTTTGAAGAAATCACATAGCGAACATAGAATCTAGAGGTTTCGAACCTAAATCTAGGTTCATCATGAAAACCAAGATGATAAACCTAAATCTAGGTTCAAAACAGGTGGATCCTTTGTTCTCTATATAATTTCTCCAAAATATTTGAACATTAAAAATACTAAATACTAAAACTAATAATATATATATCCTCAGCTAAACGCCGCATGGATAAATGTCATATTTTTGTCACTTCGACCAATGCATTAACATCCAGTTAAGGGTATTACCTCGATACGCGTTTTAACTCAGTGTCTACGCATTTTTGCATTTGTTTTAACTCAGCACACGCTGCGACCACCAGTTTCAGACTCTAAGCCCTCGTTCATCAAAAGTAAGAAAACGTAATAATACTTTATATGACAGGTTACTTTCGTTGAGCTTAGTTTCCATTAAGTTTTTGGTTTAAGTGGTTGATGGTGGAAGTAATTTTTAAAGAAATTAGATTATTTCAGACGAAAAAAATCCAAATATGACTAAATGTCACAAAATCCTGCCAATAAATGGATGAATGGGATGAATTAGTTTTCAATCCGATATCATAACTATTTGTTAACACAAAAATAAATGCAGACTACTAATACTTTATATGTAAATGGAGGTAAATTAGTTAGTTTTGAGGAGTTTAGTTTTCATTTAGTTTTTGTTTTTTATTAAATTTCACAAAATCCTTGTAATAGCATAGCATTGTGCAGGTGAATGGATGAATTGGTCTTTCATTTGATATCAAAATTATTGCTAATTTAAAAAATAATGCAGTCTATAACAATCATAGTTTATAAGTGCTTAAAACTTTATGTATTTAGATTAGTGGTTGGGAGGGTTTAATGATAACTTCCTCACCCGGGTTCATTCGCATGATATGACTATGTTGTAATATCCTGAAATAGGGTACTATGTACAACTTCCTTGAATTAAGCAGGAAGCTCGTTTCCTCATTTAAAAAAAATAAAAAACCTTATAAGTGCTTAAAACATTATATTTTTATCAATGAAAGAAAACGTGTGTGGAATAGCTCTCATGTATATATGGTCTAGGATTGGACCAAAAGATCTGTGGTAACCAAACCTCCTCACCTAACCATTAAACACAACTTTATATATTTTTTTTATCTTTAAGCTGTACATTTATGTATAAATCAGAAACAATGGATCTGTAAAAATATCTAGAGATTTTGGCTAAAAAAACGTAGGAAAATATAGACAATCTCATTTGACCATTACACCCGTATTTATGATGTGCTCAAACAAGAGGATAGTGAAGGAAAGTAAGTCAAGAAGGTAATGATGATTACCCTATTTGTTGTAGTATATCTCAGAAGAGATATTATGAGAATCCAAAGTGATAAGGTGATATACCAAATTCACCACACCAGAAACATTTGATCTTTGAGACATATTTCTTCTTCTTTCATTGCTCCTCTTGCCCCTTTGATGTAAGGGCTGCATTCTCTTCCTCCTCCTTGGGCTTCATCCCACTGTTGTTGTTTCCATCAAGTTTGCACTTGACTGAGTCTCACTTCGTCTCTTCTTGCTAAAGAGCAGCCCACAACCCTTCCCAATCTGGCAATTTCTCTCTGCCCAAGATACTCTAGACAAATACTTACCATTCTTCTGAGACTGAATTCAAGGCCAACCTCACCATCTCTGTAGACTGAGGTGTTGATCCTACAGCTACCAACTGATCTTGGACTTCCTGAAGCTTCGATAGCAATGGATCAATGCATTCCCCTCTCTCCATCCTTTTTGATCTCAAATTCTCCTCCAATAACATCTTTTGCTGCTTGGAAGATCCTTGATATAGCATAGCCAAGTCATCCCACATCCCTTTGCCAGCAATGCAACATATAACGTGATCCCTCACTCCATCGAGGATCAACTACTTGGCCTTCTCCATCTTAGCCTTGTACTTTTTGGGTGGATCTGTATCATCAAGTACAGCTACCACACTATCGACATACATATTAAGATCATGCTCATTCAGAAGGAATGAGATCCTAGCCTTCCAGATCACATAGTTGGACGCTCCATCCAATTGATCTTGATCTCTCAGCCCATTAGCTGCCATCTCTGCCAACAAAATGTCGAATTGCCTCCTCTCTCTTATGCGTTGTTGCTGGGATGTCCTACGCACTCCCTGCTAGAGTTAGTAGATTTTCTTCTCTCTATTGTTGTTAGCAAATAAGAAATTGAATTCCCTAGTTAGGAATTCTCTCTGGAAGAAATTCCCTCAAATAGTGTCTCCTTCCCTCTTCCGACATTTTCCTACCCCAACAACTGCTGCAAAAAACTATCTCTCACCAGAAACTACTCTGCGTTGAATCTGCTACTCCGCCTCTCCCTCTTTCACTGACAAATATCAATTTGGAAATCTTACCTCTCGATCAACTCACTCAAAGAGAGATTTTCCTTGAAAATTTTTCCCTCCTGGCTTGGACTGCGCAATCCCTCTGGGGATTTGATCTACTGCCTATGTAGCACTTCGATCTCCCTCCTTCTCTTCAACGCTAGGCTCTTCTGGTCTACTCTTGTTGCTTCACCATTGCTTTGATACCATGTGAGAATTCGAGAATCCCTGAAACTACAACAACTGATTATATTTTTCCTACTGAATCAAGTTATTTATAGTATTGTAAGATAAACATCGAAATAAATATAATTGTAGCCTTAAAAACTTTAAATAATATGTGGAAAGAAGAATCTGAGCAAGAAATAAATAACACACACAAGTGACACCATTGTTTTTGGACCAATGACCCCAAAAAAATCCAATGCAGGAAAATTGGTTCAGTAGCTGAGGGTTTGTATTATTATGCAGTAGTTTATGAATACAATCTTTGAATGCCTTATTGCCTATCCCATATAGAGAATTTGATTGACAGAGATGAGTGAGATATACCTCACACTATCACCAACGATGCAGTACTAATCCAACCACTAAATGGGTAGCCCCAACTTCCTCTAGGAAATTTCTACATAATCATCGTGTTGCTCTGTGTCACAGCTTCTGGAAACTGTGTCAATCATTCAAGCTAATCAATTTGCCTCTAGAACTTCAAATTTCTTCCCTTCTAGTCTCACACCCCAACTTCTAGCTCTGGAACTCGATTCTCCATCAAATTTTGGATCTCCTCTCACACTCTGCACTACCTTAGCGTCGCCCTACACTACCTAACATGGCTCTGCATTGCCCAATGTGGCTTTGTGCTGCGTCTTCTAGATCTATCTATGCCTCCTATGTGATGTATCCTCAGATTAGGAAATCTTCCTCTGGAAACTATCACTGCACCTCACTGCAAGAAATCACCTCAATAACTTCTCTGACAACTGTTCTGTTGCTCTCTTTAGAAATTGATATCTTAATCTCTCACTCGATGTGTTTTCCAAATGCCCATCAAGCCTCTTCTTATAATCTTCTTGTTGAGTAACCAACGGTACAGATTAGATTCTAATCAATGTATTAGATCATATTGACTTGATATTTGTCTTATTCTAGAAGATGCAAACCCAGTTTCATTAATACCCTGTAATTGTTTTAATTTCCTATGTTTAGACTTCGGCACCCATTAAAAATGATTAATTAATTTAATAAAACCTTCTCCGAGTGGAATTTCCCAAAACGATTTCTAGGTATTCTAGAATACATATTTCCTAGCCTCCTTGCACATTTTGAGGCTTAGAGCACATCTGATGCTACCAAAAGTATATCGAGTGAAATTTAGAGTTATATATGTTAGGTATTTGTGTTGCAAGGGCTAGTCACATGGAATCATTAGTTTCCTGTATTTTTCCTGCATGGTAGAGGGCATCGTGAATATTGCTATGAGAGGTATCTAAATTTTCTTTTGTGATGAGCCAATGATGGAGTCTTCCTTCAGCCTGTTACCTTCATTGTGACTCCTCATTTTTCTTATAATTTTCCTTTCCTTCATATGGAATTTAACAACGTTTAACAAACAGGGGAATTCTCTATAATTCATAGAGTTTATTTTTCTCACCACTTATTTGTTTGATCTTGCGGGTCCTGTGGCCCCTCATGTAAGAGGGACTATGGCGACCTGTCATCTAAATTGGTTACCTTAGAATGAAGCATTTCTCTATATTCTTATTTCCTATTCGTATTCGATTTATAAAGTGTGGATACTGGGTTTTCTTCCTCACTTAGTTTTCCTTAAGTTATTAGGTATACAGAGAATGAGGATTCAATTTCCAAAGACATAATTATGGGTTTCCACCTTAGTGGAACCTTTCTTTGTCATGGCATTAGTAATTTCAATTTAGTTTGTATCTCTTGTTTAATTTAATTCTATTATGCCTATCATTCTAGCTTAACATTGACCTTCAGGGTTTTTGTTTGGGCCCAAGTTAGCTTACGAGTTGGGTCACCCTTACAAGTAGTTGATCTTCTCTTTTAACTTGTTTTTCCTCCTTGGTTTTGAAAAGGTTTTTCTTGCATTCGAGAATTCTAATTCATTTCTATTAAATGGGTTGTAGGTAAAGTAAATACTCATGGTACTTTTTACAAAAAATCTCTCATTTCTCTTGGTAGAAGTTGATTTGTTGCACCGTGTTCTCTTTTCAGGTTGGCCTCCTACCATACCAGCTTCAATTTTCCCTACACTAAGGTTATGGTACTTTGTGGAATCAGTGGTCCAACCCCTATCTAGGGTTTCTCTTCTCCTAGGCAGTGTAATTTTACTCTTTTTAGATGATTTCCTTACGTCCTGGCATGGCCTACTAGATTTTGTTATTCATGAATTTTATTTAGCTTGGCTCAAAATTTTGGGTGCAACTATATGTGGACTATGTGGAGGAAATTGTTCTCTGCAAATTTTGGTTTGTTAGTTAATATATACCTACACTGGTTATTTACCAGTCTTGGAATTTATTTATATACGTATGTTTTTCTATGGAAAAGCTTGTATTATTGATATACATATTCAATGGCATTTACATTTCGTATTCTAATAAGAGATTGTTAGTTTACTTTGTTGGGTCAACGCTTGTTGAAAGCATATTTTTAATATTCCTCTTTCTCTCTTCCACTGTCATGTTTATAAGTTCATAAGGAAACATGGTTGTTCATTTCATTTGGTTTTAACTATTGCACTCCTTGTGGATTCCCACTAGTGTACCTATTTTTATAATTCTATAGTCTTTTACCTATATATACAAGGCACTAGTTTACTTAAGGGTTATTGATTCGACCCATTGTCATATTAATTTTATTCTTAAATTAACTAGTAATTTCCTTACAGTTATATATATTTACTAATATTTATACAATGGTATATTTCTGGTTGTGAGTATAAAAATTATGTATCTCTATTTCATCGTAGTTGTAGAAATTACATCACACAAACTTGGTTATTGTTTACTTATGCTCTTCAATAATATCATATGGTTTGTATAGTTTTGGAACTAGATAGGTTCAATTTGGTGAACACATGCATCCAATTATGAAGTTGAAATTGTTTAACCTTTTACATTATTTATATATTCTAATAGTTTACTAGAATACATTTAATATTCCACGTTTCCTTACCGATTATCTAACTAATATCTGGTATTCAATTTATTAATCATCCTCATTCCATATTCATGTTTATTTTCTTATTTCTCCATCTGCAATATGATGTTACAATTTTGCTCTGACTAGTAGTAATCTTATATTATAGTGTTGTTATACTTATTCTCTTCCACTCTACTTTATCCTACCTTAGCAAAGTCCCATTCAAGAACTTATACTTTACAATATTTAAGATAGGAATTACATAAAACTATTTTATATAAGTACACGTGTATATCTCTTATGCTCTACTTTTCTTTAACTTCATATAACCATTCAGTATACAAGCTACACTTACAAATACAATAGTTAGATTCTAGACTTCTTAATTATAGTATAGATATCCTAGAACCTTTTTTTGTTCATTTTCCCTAATTCAAATTACAAGAATATAATTGTTATTTCCTTTAGAGAGAATAGTTTAGTTGATACTGTAGTTAAATAAGAATATAGAGTAATGCTCTTCTATCCATTTCTTTCATTCATTCTCATCATTGCTAGTATTCCTTCCATCAACACACGTTATTTTTTCTTTGTACTTTAAATTCCCCTCAATCCAATAACTTCTTAAAACTATAACTTATTTATACATGAACATAATTCTCATATTCATAACTTAGACCTTCATGCAAAATATATTAGGAACATAACATCTAATCCACCATCTCAACTATTAGATCTATTACATTTTGCACAAATATTTAATAATAGTGATACACAATAAGCTCAGACATCCTTTATACTCGGAAATCCCTACTAATTAAATACCAGAAAAACATAGTAATTAAAAAAAAAATGTTGTCTACCCGTAATAGATTCCTTGCGGATTATTCAGGAGCTAAGAATGTTCCACCAACCATGAACTGCCTCTGCCAGTTTAGCCCGAGCTAAGATCTCCTTTCCCTATAGAATCAACAAAATCTTTGATTCATAGGAAATTTTCTTTTATAACTTTCTTCGTAGTAGATTTTTAGTAGTGTCATGCTTTAATGTTTGCTAGCCTTTTTGCCTAGGACATTTTGTTTTAGTTTTTCTTTTAAATGTTATTTTTTTTCCTTTAAAGTATGTCTTTCTCTACTACAATGCTTTTTCCACCCCACTTAGTATTTATATCCAGCTAGGTGATTAACATAATATCTCTCCCATTATGTTAATTTTATTTATTTTTATTATTTTCTCGTAGATATTTTTAGGAGACTTTTAGGGAAGGTCCATCATGTGGACTTGACCACCACAACTTTTCTAAGTTGGAAAGGATTCTTCTACTCTAATGATTTTTCTTGAATAATTCTAAGAAATTTATTTATTAATGTAATTAAAATAAAATAATAATTACATTGATACATAAGTTCAACCCAATTTCTTAAAATAGTAATTGTTCAGAAGAAAAGATGTAGGGGTGTTACATTTTCATCTTCTCTCCTACTAACTCTAGTAAATGCTTTAGATAGCATGCACTCTTATGTTGGATTCATTATATTTAGGTGCATTTATTTTTCCCTATAAAGGATGTTTCAAACCAATAATTGGATAATTTCATTTGAAAATATGGGTTTTAGCTTAAGTCCTAAGGGGGGGGATTATCTCATGTCCTTCCATTGTGGTCAGGAAGGTGGAGCTCTTAGTCTAACATGAGGTGATAATTTCCCACAACCCATTTACAAATCCAATAGGGAAAACATGGTCTCCCACTTATTCCCATGCTTTTAATTTTTTCGAAGTGTCATTGCCACCACTTGAACCTATTTTTGGGCTTACCCAATAGAATTTCAGGTTAAGGGTATCCCTTCTATGTTGACTTGTGATATTGGGGATAACTATGTGGATTTAGAAAAGGTGTACATAATGGGAGTATCATCACAACTTTTCAAACACTTTAGAGGGTGAGGAATGAGATATTATGGGAATTAACTAATAATTTATATGTTGGATACTAAGATTCAAGGCCATGCCATTATTTGCAACTCCTATACTAATACACCTTAGCATACTCTTTTCTCTTATGAATATATGCCTCTAGACACTTCTTAATTAATCAAATCCTACCTCAATATAAGTAGTTGGATTTGATAACATAGTTGTTCACTTCCATAAATATTCTTGGCATGGTTATTTGGTCTCATTAAGGGCTATTTATATCATCTTATCCTAAAGATGTACATGATATATGGGCGATAACCTAGTTAAATGTGGGACAAGTTGTGTCTTACTATTAAGGAGCTTTTAGGTCTTTCTTCCATTTGACTAATGTTGGGCCTACATTACTAGCTTATATAGAGAGGAATGAGAGGAAATTTTCCACCAAGGACACATGATTAGGATGCACCTTGTGAGATCAAAAAATGGGAGGAGGAATTCATGTCAGTAGAAATACAGGGACAAGAGGATGATGTCAACAAGAAGTTATGGGGCAAACATCTATGAATGGTACTAGAACCAGGAAGGGAAATAGAATATGCTTCACACATTATAAGGTTGAGAACCCGAGGAGTGTTTTAGTCATACATATGGTCCTTGAAGTGGTGGGAGATAATGAAGGGGAAGTTAGGGAAATAGTGATAAAGAAAAGAACATTGCTTGAGCAATACGATAGCCAAATCCTTGCCAAACATACATGTGGATATTTGGCATTAATATAATCAATTTATAGTGATAAGGTTTTCCCTAAGCTCAAGAATTATTTGGTTCATAAATATGGGTATTTTTTAGGATATCAAAGTTAGAGCATCGGGTAATAACCATTGAAAAAAATAGAGGACCACTATACAACATCAGCATCACAAACCATTCACATGGATGGCTAGTGAGGAATCAAAGAAATGGGACCATTGGAGGATTATTGATGCATGCAAGGTGAATAATCTAATAATAGACTATGTCATCCATACACATGGACAGTCAGAGAGAATTCATAGTTAAGGGAATTTGAAGATCAAGAACTAGGTAATAATTGAATGTGTATTAGTAAAATATTTGTTGACTGTCCATGTGGATGGTTGGTGAAGCATTGAGAAGAGGTGATGGAAAATTATGCATGTTTCTAGGGAGGTTGACCATAGGAACAACATTGGACCAACACACAGATGAAGAGGTGATGCGTTAGAGGATTGAGAGACGAGATACTTTAGAACTACTAAAGGAAAGGTCTACAAACTAGGAATGGAGACTAGACTGATATAGGGATGATTGTTAGAGTAATGAAACGAAAGGTAGAGTGATTAAAAACCCACATTACATTTTATTCAAAGTGCTCAGAGTTGGGAAAACACAAAAAATATGGAACAAGTATGGAGGGTAACATTGCATATGACATGTTAGGAGCTTACTAGTTAATTCAAAAATCAAATCGTAATAAAAAAAATAAAACTAGTACCAAGAAAATGTATAAGAGTCACATTTTTCTAAGGTTTTATAAGGCTTAAACAATATCCTTTGACAACATGCACCTTAAGTAATAGTTGATATTTCATATATTGAAAACTATATATATATATATATATATATATATATATATATATATATATATATATTAATATATGAATTTCTAGAACTATATATATACACCTTTGGTAACCATGTAAACAATCAGGCATAAAATTGGCACCTAGGTTTTAAGCCTCAAAACTAAAATCAATTGAATTAATTAACTTCTTTTATCAGTTCAAATATATATATATATATATATGAATACATTAATTCAATTGATTTATTTATATATGAATACATTAATTCAATTGATTTATTTATGAGGCTACACCCTAGGTGCCATTTTTTTATGCATGAATTTTTACATGGATACTAAGATATATGGAAGAGGGACGAAAGAAGCTTAGGATAAAGTATGAGCCAACGAACCTAGAGACTTGATTGAAATATTACAATATTTGAAAGAAATGGTATTATTAATCATGTAGATGACCACAATAATAGATTTGTTATTAAGAATGAGAATAAATGTACCAAGGGAAAGTAATTCTACATGAGAGCTTGTAAAGGCATTAAATTTCCTATTTATGCAAATACCTCTTGCACTACTAGAATTGATGGGTACCAAATCTATATTAAATTGATTTATTTGTTTAGAGATGAGGAGATACATGATGGTGTCAATTAAATGGGAACAAGAAGAGTTTCCAATAGATCAAAATTTAAATAAATATTTCATAAATAAAATTATTGTTATATCCTCAATGATACTTAGTATATAAATTATGGGATATTTGATAAAGAACATAGAATTTCTTATTAGAATAATTTTGAATGACCATGGAAAGTATCTCTTACCATTTGCATCAACATATTTTTAAGGTTACTAAATAATATGGAATGTTAATGATTGATATACTTTACTAATGAATACCTAAGAGTTTTCACATATTATCACAACTATTATGAGATTAATTTTCAAAGGTATGAGGAAAGGTGAAATTTCAAATCCCTAAGCAATATAACTTTCTGCAACATACTCTTTAGGTTAGGATACACATCATGAGAATAGTTACTGAGAAATATATATTGTGAGAAAGATTCAACTTGTGAAAATACTTTGGGAATAGATTGATCTTTCTCTCCAAAGTAGCTCGTAGTTCATCTCTATTTCAAGGATTTGTGGTAGAATAAGTACAAATATTAGTTTCCCATAATGTGTGATGGATTATTCAACCAACTATAAGAAATTTTCCTTTTTAAACCGTACTCAAGTCTACATTTTGAGGCCATATAAGTATTGAAGAACATTGAAGATTTCTAGTTAAATGAGTACTCAATTACATCAAGATATATAATGTTATGTAGTAACCCCATACCATGCTAGCATATGTGCCAAACATGGCACTAATGATTTAGGAAATTAGATACCAAATCATTTACATTGAGGAAATTAGATAGCAAATCACATTGCATGATTTTAATAGATACCTAATAAAAAAAAGCATCAAATAAAGTGATTCCCTACTTATCCATTATAAGTAGAAATGTATGTACTAGTGGTTTTTACTTGGGCCACAATGGAAGGAGAAAAGATTAAAAAAGACCATTTTATATTGGAAAGAATTCAAATTATATTGGAAATTAGAGAATTGATATGAAAATCTCATTCCATTAAAAATTTCATAAAAAGGAATTAACTTAAAAAGAATTCTTAATAATCTACTGATTATTGTTGAAGAAAAAAAAAGAAAGAAAAAAAGTTATTGATTAATTCTTTTGAAAACAATTCTATTAATATAAGAAAACCCTGATATAAATCTTTGAGAATAAAGATTATAAAAACATAATAAATAAAAATATTAACATAATAGAAAATTGAAAAATTTAATTACTATTAAGAAAAACTTGACCTAAATTAATATTAAATTATTAAATACTAACATATAAAAAAATAAAAATTAACCAAAAAACATTAAATATTAAAAAAAAAAATTAATAAATATATAATCATTATTTAATATTATATATATATATATATATATATATATATATATATATTTGTAAATTAGGCTACTTCTATTATTATAACAAAAAGTTACAAAAAAGATTACATCGAGGCTGGCCTCAAAAATTCTCCATACTGAGATGGATTTAGCAGAACTTTAACACTCGAGGGTAAAACTTCCATTGAAATCTAACTTGTCTAACAGACCCTTGATAACTAAAGGACAGACAATTGTCACAGACCATAACTGGAAGACTAACATTTTGACAAAATCCGGAACCAACTGAAAGATAGACAAATTGACACAGACCATACCAACAGTCCGAGGCTTTATCCAGAGAGTGATACAGACAGATATAGAGCAGCAAACATAGGCGTAAATGAAAACCGCTTCCGACCTGAACAGAGCTAAGCATTGCTTAAGCTTGTCAAAAAATATCCAACGAAGAAGGCTGAGAACTGAAGTTACCAAACAAACATAATTGAACCGCTGAAACGACCACCTTGGGTCATATCTTGACCAAAACGACGTGGAGGCTGGCTCAAACATCCACAGAGGTGGATGGCTGCTCCTCAACGATCCTGCATCCGTATTGATCTGATGTGCTTGAGTCTGTGTATGGAGCGTCGTCTTTAGCCGGCTCGCTTGGACCCGCGACCGCACCCAAGGCTTCCACAGGCTAAATTCTTTGACAGTGAACAGGAGAAGGTTGCCTATGCTCCTCAGAGACTTCTGGAGGTGCCGCATTGTCGCACTTCTCAATCCAAACAGACACAAAGTAGGTTGAGTTGTCCAGGGAACAGGGGAAGCGAAATCAGGTTGAGGGATGAGAGCTGTGCGCACACGCAGCTGCACGAGCTCGACCTCTGCCTCTACCTCAGCCTCGCCTTGCACCATGAGAGTCAATTCCTTCTGAGGAGGATTCCGTGGTGTGAGAGGAGCGCTGAGGATTAGCTCTTCCTCTTGAACCTCCCCGAGACCCACCCCTTCTGCTAATAAGGCAAAGCCGCTCTCGCGGCATTCTGGAACGATATGAGAGATAACAATGGAATGGGGTTTGCACAGTGAACTAAGTCTCCTTGAGCCAAGAGGCACAGAGAGCCTAGAACCCGTGCGCAGAGGCGTGATGGCTAGCAGGAACACAAAAGGCAAGAGATTACAGGCAGAAGGGACACAAAGGGGCACGGTAAGAGTTGACACAGAGAGCCGACCATAAAAAACAATAGGAGCGCTAAGGGGCGCAACGAGGACAACGGGAGCTTGATACTTACAGACGGTATATCCAGGGTGCCCAAAGGAAGAGACCGAGGCCTTCTCAGTTGAGGGTCGAGGCCTAAACCTCTGAGACAGCTGCCAAGGCCCGAAAACCAGCAGCAAACCAAACAGACAATGCATCCACAGCCAGACAGCAAACAGAACAGACATTAAGAATTGCATGACCAGCGGAGGCTGGCGCTTAATATACCGCAGAGCGTCGTCCCAAGCAATGAGCATACCAACGCAGACCAACTGCAAACCAATTACCGGAGAAACAAAACTCGGGCGAGCCATAATGCAGTAGGCGGCTAGTTGCAGGGCGGAGTTAAGGCCCTCCTTCAATATTACATGACGGGGGTGGCAGGCACGTAGATTTGCTTGACAGATGGCGGAGTTGAGCTACCACTTACCCAGTGGGAAGCCCGCCACTGTACTGCCCTCTTTATTGTTCACCCGGGGATTTAATATTATATTATTAATATAACTTCTATTATTAATTTGTGTTATCAATATTCCATTCCATTCCCTCAAAATATTCAAAAAAATCACCTAACATTACATTATTTAGTATGGGATCATACATCATATTTACAACTTTATTATTTTAATAATTAATATTAATTTAACACATCTATAATTAATAATAATTTTTCTTAATAATAAATGATAATAACATTTTTAGTTGGTTGACCTCCTCATTATAAAAACGTGGAGAATTCAGTTAATTAATCCTCAGCTAAACCCCGCATGGGTAAATGTCATATTTTCGTCACTTCGATCAATGCATTAACATCCAGTTGACGGTATTACCTCGATGATCGTTTTAACTCACTGTTTACGCATTTTTGCATTTGTTTTAAATTGCAAACGCTGCGGACCACCAGTTTCATACTCTAAGAACTCATGCATCAAAAGTAAGAAAACGTGATAATACTTTATCTGACATGTTAGGTAAATGGTTGTAAATTAGTTAGTTTCGTGGAGTATATATATATATTTTGCCAAGCTTCACAAAATTCTGGTAGTGAATGGATGAATTGGTTTTCAATCCGATATCAAAACTATTTGCTAACAAAAAAATAAATGCAAACTACTAATACTTTATATGTAAATGGTTGTAAATCAGTTTATATGTAAATGGTTGTAAATCAGTTAATTATGAGGAGTTTAGTTTTCATTTAATTTTTAGTTTGATTAAATTTCACAAAATTTTGTAATAGCATAGCAGCCTGCAGGTGAATGGATGAATTGGTCTATCATTCTATATCAAAATTATTGCTAATTTAAAAAATAAATGCAGTGCATAACAATCATAGTTTACAAGTGCTTAAAATTTTATGTATTTAGATCAGTGGTTGGGAGAGTTTAATGATAACTTCCTTACCTTGGTTTAGTGGCATGATATGACTATATTGTAATATCTTGAAATAAAGTATTATATACAGCTGGTTTCTTCATTTAACCAAAAAAAAAACTTGTAAGTGCTTAAAATTTTATATTTTTATCAAGTATATATAGTCTAAAATTAGACTAAAAAAATGTATGGTAACCAAATTTTCTCATTTAACCATTAAACATAACTTTATATATTTTTTATCTCTATTTTATAAATTTATATATAAATCAGAAACAACAGATCTGTGAAAATATCTAGAGATTTTGGCTTTAAAAAACGTTTGGAAAATAGATACAATCTCATTTGATCTATAACGTGGTCAAACATGAGAATAGTGAAGGAAAGCGAGTCCAGAAGGTAATGATGACTACCCTAGTTGCTGTAGTATATCTCAGAAGAGATATTATGAGAATCCAAAGGGATGAGGTGAGTCAAGAAAGTAATCATTGCGAGCGAAGTGCATTTAATAAAATACTTTAGTTTCGCATTGAGGTACATCCACATGATCTTTTACTATATCAAGTGAAATTTAGAATTATATAGGTATATATATTAGCACCTTTTACTATATTCAGTGAAATTTAGAATTATATATATATATGATATTGAGCATTTCAAGTTGCGGATGGAATTGGTTATGATTTGAATTTTTTTTTCATAAAGTGATGGTGTTTGAAAATAGTTTAAATTAAATATTTAATTTATTTTTTTCCAATTTTTTTTAAATATATTTTTAAATGTTCATATATTTCATTTCAATTCTAATTTAATAGAATTCTCTATTTTATAATATTATTTAAATATTAAAAATTATTATATCATGTATTTTAAAGAATTTGTTTTATTTTCACTTTCTTGTTTATCACACTTCTTACTACTCAAACATTTCTTAAAAAGTTTTTTCTTTTTTAACTTTCTTTAATCTTTATATGTTATTCGATCTATCAATATGCATATAAACTACCCATCAATCTATAAGTATGCATATAAACTACCCATGATCTATCAGTATGCATATAAACTACCCATCAATCTATAAGTATGCATATAAACTACCCATCTTCCACCCGGCTGCTCTCCTTTGGTATATGGGACAATGCCTCCACCCAACCCTTTGGGGATTTCCCTCCATTAAAAAAAAATGTCTCTTTGTCTTCATGAATAGGGTTTATTACCTAACATAATATCCTTAAAAATATAATATTATTTTAAATATTAAAAATTATTATATCATGTATTTTAAAGAATTTGTTTTATTTTCACTTTCTTGTTATCACACTTCCTACTACTCAAACATTTCTTAAAAAGTTTTTCCTTTTTAACTTTCTTTAATCTTTATATGTTATTCGATCTATGAGTATGCATATAAACTACCCATCAATCTACAAGTATGCATATAAACTACCCATCTTCCACCCGGCTGCTCTCCTTTGGTATATGGGACAATGCCTCCACCCAACCCTTTGGGGATTTCCCTCCATTAAAAAAAAATGTCTCTTTGTCTTCATGAATAGGGTTTATTACCTAACATAATATCCTTAAAAATCTTCAAAAGGAATAAACTAATATTTTGATATATTTCATAACATGTTGTAGAAATCACAAATTTTATTTGTGTTTTTTTATTGTGGAATTTTTGTTTTTTCATTATTGTCATGTCATTAATATGATATTTTTAATAAATCCACACTAAAAATCGTCAAAAGGAATAAACTAATATTTTGATATATTTCATAACATGTTGTAGAAATAACAAATTTTATTTGTGTTTTTTATTGTGGAATTTTTGTTTTTTCATTATTGTCATGTCATTAATATGATATTTTTAATAAATCCACACTAATAGCGTAGGAGCGGCAATTTCCTCTAGATTATTATGGAGTTATTATCACAACTTAGTTAAATTTACTTTTGTGACTTAAAATTATTGCTCACAATACTTGGCCTCTTCATGATCTATTTTATTATTGATATGTTGGGATTTATTTGTAAGTCCACATTCCAACACAAATTGTCTCTTAATATGTGTTTTGATACATTGTATCAAAGATGTGTCTTTTGTGACATGCCTTGTTGTATTATTTACATGTCATATTTCTCTCTTTATAGCAATATTAAACTTTATAATCTTTTCTAGCTATCTTTGTATTTCTAAATCTTCATCTTGTTATGTCTCTATTTATTGGAAGTTAATCATGGAACTTCCAAAAAAAACTCTATCATATTTAATGCATTATCATGACAAATTTTTCTCATCACTTTTACTTTTATTTCTTGTGTTCATCTTCATGGACAAAGATGTCAACGCTTTATTACATACAAGCTAACTATTGTCTTCTTTATAGGCATCAACACCATCATTTTTCATTTTCTTCTATGATTGAAATGGTACTTTTCCATCCTAAGGAGGAACATAGTCCAATTTGTATTGAAATTGGGCTTTAAAATGATAGAAATAGGTTAATTTCCTCTCACATAATTATACTTTTATACAACCTTTTACTAGTGTAGTTGTACAAAAAGTCCCTTTGAATTTTTTTTTGTAACTTTATTTATTAATATTTATACATATGATTATTTCTCTTTCCCGTTATAGTAGATGCTCTTATCAACAAAATTTTGCATCCATTCTGTGCATAAATAGATTGTAAGCTAAATTATGTCACCATTGTCTCATGGACTCATTTTAGGTGAGTCCATGTAATACTTACCAATAAAATAACACTCAAAATGTTTTTATTTAAAACATTAAAAAACTATATCACAATTAATTCATAACGGTCTTGCAATATTGGTGTTACAATTAGTGTAATCTAATTAAAAAAAACTTAATATTTACTAACATTCTAAACTTGCTAACATTCATTGTGTAGTGCCTCACTCTAGTTGATTGACCTTGATATGACATTAAAATTGATTTAGCCTTAAGGCTCACACTTTATTCTTTGAGGACCTCAAGTTGACGATTTAGACACATGACTTTGTTATTAGTGGATGTGATGGTTATGTATGTTCTCTATTGATATTATGATGATGATAGCATTAATGGTTATGTATGTCCTCGAATGATATTATGATTATTGTAGCACTAATGGTTAAATATGTTCTCTATTGATAATATGATGATGATATCATTAATCGATATGTATGCTCTCTATTTATATCATCATGATGATAGCATTAATGGATATGTATATTCTCTATTGATCATATGATGATGATAACTTTGATGGATATGTATGTTTTCTATTGATGTTACGATGATGACAACTTTGACGGATATGTATGTTTCCTAGTGATGTTATGATGATGATAGCTATAATGGATGTCTTCCTTATGTCAACTACTTACATTAGTTCTATTTCATAATGAACAATGATGTGACTGACTAGGTCATGTTGATGATGCTATTATGACAATGACTAACACTGACAAACTTTGTTACTGATGATTATTGAGTATGAAATAAAACCACCAGCAGCACCAGCATGTGATGAGTTGACAACATCTAGTTTGATGGAAATAAATATTTTTTCTTTAAAATTCTAAGTCCAGTTAGTGGCTGCAAGCACAATTTATTTGATTAGACTAATGACTCTCATATGGGTGATGGGGTTGTACAATTGGATGGAACTGCATGGGAGGGGTGGAACAATGTTCCTAATCTCACCTGCTAGCACTCCCGCCATGACTTGGTATAAAAAGGTTAAAATGCCTTCGCCTTGAAGATCATGATGTCGTGGGGATAGGTCCCAAATTTGGGTTGCTCACCAAGATTTTACTGTGAGCATGCATCAAGGTAGATTCCTTGATCCCCAAAACCATTAGTTTCACTATAGCGGGAAACATAAGAGTTGATAGCGGTCTATGTCATTTCCCCTAGACTTTCCCCTCGTATCCACTGGATGCTTGAAGGGAAAGTGGTGTGGAAACCTTGGAAATTCAATGGAAGTTCCTAAAGGGCACAACCAACTTGGAACCATTGGCATCACAAATAAAGTGTTAGGCGTGGCACCCTTGGAACTTCAAGGGAATTTCTTGAAGGGCACGGCCAACTTGGCACCCTTGCAATCATTGAAAATAAATTAATAAATATAATCAAGATATGAAAATCCTACAAATTCACATCAAGTGGTAAATAATGTTAGAATTGAGGAAATTAAATCAAGAATAAAACTTGGGGTAAGGGGAGAATAGGAAGAAAAACAATATTTTATCTTGAGAACTCTACCCTTCCCATGTTCAAAAATATTAGGTAGATAATGTACATAAGTAACCTAATTAGAAAAAAGGGGGAAATAGGTACATAAAGTTAAGTATAAAGATTAATCCTAAAATAGTTAAAATTCATTAAGAGAAAGAGGGTAGTGAATTAAAATAAGATTAATAAATTAAAATTTGAGAAATTTAGAGAACCTCCATGTGGCAAGAGCCAACATAAGAATATCCATCAAAGAAAAAATTGAGTCAAATTAAGAAGTATTTAGTGGACCAAATCTCCGACTTATCAATGGACATCAATATTTAACACAAATTAAGGAGTAGAAAATGGGGATCAAGAGGCAACTAGGAGAAGAAATAGGAAGTATTATTGGTGTGAGGAAAAATATTATTTTTAAATTAAAATTTAAGTAAATAATTTTAGAGAGCCTTGATGAGAGGGTGACACATGGGTGGGTGAATAAAAAACTTTTTGATTAATAGAAACAATTAATTATGCATGAAATGCCAAGTGTCACCTATAAAGTTTCCTATAAAAGAAGGGGCAAGCCATGTGAGAAGGAACTTTTTCTTACCCTATTGTTGGAAGGTTGGTTGTAGAGATACACCGTCCCACTTCATGGTCAAATGGTATCAAAAGTTCATTTTTCAGAAAGAGGATTTTGCATATTATTAATTGGTCGTAGTGTGACACATAGAGAATTTTAACAAGGGAAAAGTGGTCATCTTGGCTCAAGTTGAATGAAGGAAGATAGAAGCCATAAGGCTTGTTCAAAAGCTTGAAGAGATAGCATATTATTGGAAGACTAAGGAGCAACAACACCATGAGGAACTTATGTAGGAGTGGAAACACTTGGAATGCATTGAATATTGCATAATGGACGTGTAGAAGGCCTTGAACAATCTCCATGGAAGGTTTGTTGAACTAAAGGAACTTTATGAAGAGTTGTGACAGGGTCACCATAGACTCCAAGAACTCATGATTTTACGAGTTCGCTTAAGGGAGGAACAAGCCAAGTTGCGAAGAAAATTCAAGGAGCTTGAGGAAGGGATCAAGAGGGACTTTTGTGATTGCAAAGAAGAACACAAACCTCGTGTTGTCATAGAGGAAGACAAGGTTTAATACATTGAAAGACTTGGATATTACTATCGGGCAATAAAGGGTGATTTGCAAACAATGGGGGCACTTTGAGTTGAAGATGATGTGTTCCGAGTAGATGCGATTAACAATAATATGAAGGAGGAGAAGCTTGATGGAACTCAAGCTAGATGAGGTTCGAATTATTCAAATGAACTGAAAGGAGAAGTGGCATACCTCAAGAGGATGGTCAAGTCAAGATATAAGGAAAAAGACAGTTATGAGGTGGAGTTGTTGAAGAAGGTTGCCGAAGTAAGATTCAAGACGAAGCCTATGGAAGATGGGCATTCCTTAAGGTTGAGTTTTGTGTAGTTGATCGTATGTGGAAAGAAGTTTGCTACATCATTGGACACAAGAGCTACACATACTTTCCTTAATAAGAAGGCATCAACATATTTAAATTCGAGGGCAGGGAATGGAAAGGGAGTTGAGTGCATTAAAATAAATTAACTCAAGCATGAAGATTGTGACAGGTATCCTAAGGGACACATAAGTGAAGGTCAGTTTGTGGTTTGGAAAGTTCGATTTGAGGGTGATTGAGATGGATGATCATGCTATTGTCTTGGGGCAGGATTTCCTAGTAGCTGCATAATCCATACCAATGGTGGACCATGATATACTCTTGATTACAATTGGTGGAAAAACCATGATCGTGTCGATGATGAGGAAGACCTACTTGGGATATCGACCAAGGATTACTTCAATGACTTTGTATGAAAAGGACCCAAATGTGAAGCATGAGCATGGGGAAAACAGGGACTTGGATGTTTGACTCAAATAACGAAGGAGAAGAGGATGGCCAACTTTGTTGCAAGAAGCATGAAGGAAAATAAGGATGAAGGTGGAAAGATGGTTCCACTCATCACAAACCAGGTAGTTGTAACTTCTACCAAGAGTCTTCACTGAGATCATGTCAAGGAGAGGGGAGGCTCAAGTGCTTCTTCTAAGGAAATCAAAGGAAAGGAATATGCAAGTGGAGATCCGACTGGTATTGTGGATTAATGTAGGTATGTTATGGGCATCTATGACTTTCAGTTGATGAAGGAAAACCTTGAGAAGATTGGATTTACAAAGGAGGAGGTTGTTGTTGTGCATGATTACTTGAGAACAGAGCATCAATCTAACTCTTGGGTTGATGAGAGTAAAGGAGGAAACTTCCTAGCCCTTGTCATGCACTAGACCTTTGGAGATGGGTGAGTGCAGTGCCTCATGATGAGGAGGTGTTGCACCAACATGAAAAAAGGGCATTTGGGAAAGGGCCTCACATAGATGATGTTTATAGGGATGTAGCTATTGGCATATGACAATGGGAAACACATGGACAATAGCATCGATGGGAAACATATTGTAGATGAGATGGAAACTTGTTCATGGACGAATGCCGAGTAGACAGTCAGGTCATACAGTGGACAGAAGCACAAGCAATGTAGGTAGGTAGCTAAGTGGTCACAGTTGATGCAAAAGATAGTGTTGTTTGGAGGGCACAACAGAGCGAGGACCGGTTAGGTGCAATAGGAATTGCAGTTAGGCTATGTGCCCACCCAACAAGCAGAAGGGGTGAACGTTGCATGAAATTATTGGCAGGTCAAAACATGGGGTGCACACAAGTGCAATAGGCAATGTGGACAGAAAGGGGCAGACAGGAAATGGTTTTTGTGCAATAGGTACATGTTGCATGATTGTTGCATGAAATCATAAAGGTTTGGCATGTCGGTTAAGAAGGTTGCTCAAGTTGTAAAAATATTGTATTTTGTAAAATTGAAAGTTACAGAATTGTAAAGTGATGGGGAAGACTTGTTAGGGAGATGCCCCTCCCTCTTATAATTGTTGTACATTGTGTTCAATGATTTTCGTTACTTGATAAAAAGATAATTGAATGAAGATAAATGAAGTAATGTTTATTCCGCTGCAATGTAAACGCTTAAGAAAAATTGACTAAGTGTTGGATAGGCGTAGTTCATAAGCTCAATTAGTGGGAAATGAAAGAGTTAGGTGGTGCCACACCATGCTCACAAGTGGAAGTTAAGTAACCACTATAGTAAAGCCATGAAAAAAATTCTATGGGAATTATTTTGCACCTCATCCACAATTGATGCCTACAATAAGGTCGATCAGTGGTACGCATATTTATTACAATTGTAAATGTAGTCCAAAAGCTTGGTCAAACTTTATTCAACAGAGTGAGAACTATAAAATAACATAAATATTTACTCATATTTATAATTATGTTATTCAATGTAGTTTTGTCTAAATGTTAATAGAATGTCTAAGAGTCAAAACTAGATGTTTATACTAGAGGACTTTGTCTACAGAATATGTTTCTTGATTTTCAAATGCTATATGATTTAGAAATCATTGTCCACATACATCTAACCACCTAGATAGTTGGCTAGTAACACCAACAATGCACAACACAATAATCATCGCTAGACATAAATGGTGAATGTGAAATGAAAAAACACTTGGATATTGTTAAATAAATGCCCAGATAAAATGAATTATTTTGTGCTTTATATATTAGTTGTAGGTTTAATGGTTATTCCAATTTAAATCAAAAGGAAGTCACTTTTAGAGATTAAATTAATGATTAAACAAAAAAAAATTAGACCATTATATGTATAGTGAGAAAATCATGTAAGTAAATAAGCTTATGTAAACCTTATATTAAATTTTAATATAATTAAAACTAGTATTACCAAATAAATTAAATGATTAGTAAGTTTTAATGGGCATTAATTGAAATCCAGAGTTACTTGGGGTATATTGGACATTATTTTATTAAGTTAAATAAACATCGTTACAAGATATACGACCCACCATAATTTATGCAATTCTTGCCATAAAAGGCAGTCTGAAAATGCATAAAAGTAGGTAGAAGTAAAAGGGTAAATAATGTCAATTTATCATAAGACCTCGCTAAAGGATATGCAAGTAGTTGAACAAAATTAGGGTAGGAGGAACCTATTAGGTGATAATAAACTTGAATGTATTCACATAAGATAATAATAAGATATGAGAAATTTGACCTCAATGCATAGTATTAAATTATAGCATTATAGTATTACAAGAAAATCATGATATAGATATTTAAAATTTCCATTTACCTTCAGTGCTAACTGGAAGGTAAAGTCGTGAGGAAGTGAAGATCTTATCGTGAATGTGAATGTCTAAGATTGGGTGGTAAAATTTTACAATCATCTAATATATTTTCCCTTTTCAATATTCAATTTTATTGTAAAAGTAAATTCATGAATATGTAGTTAATAAATATGTTTCTTGTCTTAGGGTATTATAATAGTGAATATGAAATTATAGCTAAAAATATTTAGAATGAGATATTTCACATGCTTTGAACAATTACGAAGTTGTATGCAAAGTTTATCAACTAACTTTTTGGTTACATAAAAGAAATGATTATATAAGTGTATATATATATTTTGAAATAGCTATGCTTGTAAAATTGAAAAGATTTGTAATTAAATCAACCCTACATAAAGGAGTTGAGAGATGAAGTGATATGCTAAATAAATGTTTTAAAGATAGATCATTTATATCCCTTGCCACCTTTTCTTTTAAAGGAGGTTTAGTTTACAAGTTGGAATTTCGATGTGAAGATGACATATTATCTGCAAGTAATTAAAGTTAGGTTTAATATAACACACTATGCACATAATTATTTTGTATTTAAAAAATAAAAATAAAACACCTTTATAAATATTAGATATCATATAATAATAAATACATGGTTTTAAGTAGAGATGGTTATTTTAAAATTTATATATGAAATAAAAGAATTAAAAGAAGCGGTGAATGATTCCAAGATAACAAATTATGGATATTAATGATTGTAAGGTGTATTTAATATAATTATAATATAAGAATTAAAGTATGTTTATGATGGGAATATCTTATTTGTATTTCTCTATACTTGTGAGATTATGGTCAGTGAATTATGATATATGTTTATGTTTGATAGGAGGAAATTATTCGCAAATTTAATATTGTTTATGGACATGAAAATATTTTTATGTTATGTCATTTTATGGAAAATTAGTATGGATATGGTTTATTTTGTTTAAGGCCAATTTATGAGATTTAAGCTCATCCACATTCCATTATTTTGATAAGTTGAATCACAAAATAATGTACAAATATTGACATCTATAAACTTGAGAAAACCATCATTAGGGGAATTTTGAGGTCTAAAATGGGCCTCCTAGGGAAATTATAAAATAATAGTGGAAATAATAAAATAATATTATATTATATTATCAAATTTTAGAGGGAAAAAGAAAAAAAACTACTTTTTCAACTCGTATTTTCAACTTATCTCCCTATGGGTTTACTCAAATTTCAAGTGGAAACACTCGTTGGATGCATTATTTGATTACTCATCCAAGGAGTGCCCATATTGCATACTTTCTATGAAGCCTGCGATACCCAAAATGAGAAATACATGAAAAATGTGATTGCAATCACATTTTTTCATGTATTTCTCATTTTTCATGTAGCAAGGTCCATCGAAAGTATGCAACATGGGTACTTCTTGGATGAGGAATTAAGATTTTCATCCAACAAGTACTCTTGCTCGAAATTTGAGTAAAAACCTTAGGGAGATAAGTTGAAAAAATAGTTTTATTATTTTTTAATCTTTTTACTTTTTCACCCCAAAAATGGTGAATCATCCCCCATGGTTGACATCAACATCTTGAATCCTATTTGTTCTTTAAATTTTATTTTGATTGTACATTTTTCTTAGGAGGCCCATTTTAGACCACAAAAGTTCTCTAATGAAATTTGAGAAAACTATCTAAAATTAAAGTCGATGGATAACACTATGCCAATGAGTCTTGTTGAAGCATAGAGGCAAATTGGTATGTTATCATTTAGAAAAAAAAAAAAAAATTGACTATTATAATTGTATTTATCACTAAGAAATTTGAGCATTGGAGTAGGAAGTTGGGAATGAGTTTCATTACATCACAAGAAAATAAATAGTGATCCATATGAACCATCAACTTCTACAATATTGCATGTATAAACAAAGCTCCAACAAACTCCAGAAAACAATATAATATAAGTGGATGGGTTTCTTGTAACAGTCCATCTAGTGATAAATTACAAGAAAGGAGTCTCAAAGAGAGTGACAGATTTTATTTCTAGGTCACCAATTTCAAAAAAATGACGTTGTGTGCAATCTTCGAAGATGAGCCATTTGTTCACAAAAAGTACACCAACATTATTCACATGGAATATTTTTTATAATTATATTAGTATGAATTATGTCACAAAAACCATGAAAATAATGAAGTAACAACTTTATGTAGGATGGACTTGTCTACAAGTTGGGACAATTTTATATACATCGAGGAAAAGATATAGTTCATCTCAAAAGAAAGGCGCAATTATAAGTAGCGTTGAAATAAAATATATAATAAGATCTAATTAGCTAGTGAACAAAATTTGGTGAACATGGATAAAAGGTACAATCATTTTTAATAAACAATGGGAGTAAGTAAAAAGTTCAAAATTTTCTGATTTACTTGATGTATGTGGAAACTTTATAAGTTCAAATTCCGTGAAACACTATATTTGAGTTGGTGAATGCTTTGATTTGTTCTAAATTGTTAGAAACATCGATTCTCGAGAAGGCCCCAATGTTGAAAGGATTAAGAGTGCTAAAAGGGCTAAAAATTAAAATTAGAAATTAAAAAAAAATATATATGGGGCCTTAATGATAAATGGGCATGTCATAAATGTGAATTGTAGCAAATTAGACCCAAATTTATTTTATTCATGTTGAAAATATCAAAAATTTGACGTTTGGTCCATGTTCAAAATTTGAAATGTTATAAAGGTATGCATTCCATCTATATAGATTAAAGAAGATCAAATTTTCTATAATCCTTCATGTCATTTAATCAAATTAAATGATCCAATATGGTGTAGGTGTCAATGCCTTTTTGTCATCTTGAAAGTATCAAATTTTTCATAATCATTGATGCATCTTATTCATAATAAATTAGTGATGTTTCTCAAGTTGGATTTTTCATGGAAGCACTGATCATTATAAACTTTATGATGACACCAATGATGATTAGTTAATATGAAAAGAACTATTTGATGCCATTTGCATGAATAAGTCAAGGATAATGATTAGATTGATCCAAACTTTTCCTTGAAAATTCGAAATAAGATATCTATGAAGCTACCAATGCCTTATAGTCATCTTAAAAGAATGATCGATGCATTTTAGTGAGAATAAAATATTAGATCTTGTCAAAAATTTGATGACTATGATCAACTTACAACGATAATATTGTAAGGTGGAATTTATGCCTTTTAGGCTTAAAAAAATATAAATCAAATTTTGGGAAGGAAAAGTTAAAAAGATCAATTATATCCAATCCTTGATGACCTTGGCCAAGATATAAAGATTTATTTTGGTGAATGGCCCAATCATATTATGGCATATTGAAAGGATTACAATTTATAGAGTATTTGACATGAATATAAAATGGTTTAAAGATCAAATATTTTGAAAGCACCACTACCTTTCAGGAATGTTAGTGATATGACTTTCCGTAGCCCATGGTGAATAGCTATGAGGAGGTTGCTCAGTGGAACATTGAGGGAATAAAATAGAAACAAATATGGCACTTAAAGGGTCATAAAAATGGCAATACCAAGGGAATGCCTATTTTTCTAAGAATCAAAAATTGGGTTAACCAGAATAAAAATATTTCTAGGACGAGGGCATGGTGATGGCCAAATTAATTTGCATACACGCCAGCAAACTCTTCAACTTAGACAACAATTAGTGATGCAGGGCAATCCCACTCTACCCTACAAACCCAGAATCTTTTTACACCATGCATTTAAGCACTCATCTCAGCTTTTCCCAAATCAAAAGCTACCATATGGTTCATGACCAGAACCAACCATTTTCATACAAAAGTTTCTCCTTGAATTGAAACTTATCAAACCATAAATTCAAACCAGATGTTAAAAACTTGAACCTGGCAACTTAACTTACCTCTGTTTGGTTTACCCTTTTCACTATTTTTACATGTGCGCCCTTTCCTTTTTACAACAAGCTGGACATGATTTAAACAAACCCTATACATATGAATTTCTTCATTCATTGACTTGATTACCACTATCCATTAATATGCCAGTTCCTTTCAGTCATTCAATGAATATCAATGAAATTACTCAAATATCATTTAACTCGTAGCTTAGGAATGTTTCCAGCACATAATACAAGTTGAAGTCTTGTATAAATCTCATAACGCCGCATCAAACTGACCTACGCAATGTACCTCCACAATCGATCCTTTCTTCCCATTAACACCTTCGATTTCTAGCTATACAATGCGTGTTCTCACGGATCTCCAAGGATCACTATTCCAATAAATAATTCCCATTCAACCCAGCGTTCCCTTAGCTGAGCCTTAAAGTTCATATTTGCTCCACATACTCTTGCACATCCATAATTAGGCCGAAGAACAAAATGATGGCAATAACACCAATCAACAAAATGCCAAAGTTATTCGTTTGCAGGCTTTTAAATGGTCACAGTCCCATATTCTAACCAGGTTTATTATGGGATATCGATTTAATTGAGCTGTGTTTCAATGATTTCACACCACAATGCAAAGGTTGACTGCTTGAAACTGGCGATCCCTCAAACTACCTTGTAATGTTCAGATCCTCTGGCGTTATCAGGTTTCACTAGGATAACAATAAGAAAAACAACGCAGCGCTCTTCCTACCCGGCATATCCACGCACGCATGATCATTCAGTGAACCACGCTCCTTTCTATGTATGTCGATTCAGAAAACATTAACACAGACATACTGGTAATCAGCAAATAAGTTGAGTACATCATTTATCAGCTGGTTAAAACAATTTAAATTTGTTTCAACACACCGTAAGGCATCTCTGGGGGCACTGCCACTGTCCCTTAAAAATTATTGTAAATGCTATGCGTAACCAGCTTTTTCTCTGACTGTAAATAAATGAAATTACAGCAATATGTTTTCAAACAAAAGAAATGAACTCAAACTGCCCATAAACAGTAAAACATCAAGTATATATAATTCAATACATAGCGCAATCAAGTATCGGATACATCTATCCATAGTAACAAAAATCGTTAAGTTTTTAGAACGCCGAGAGGAAATTCAATGATAATACTTCTAGCATTTCTCCTCTCTCTCCCTCGAGAGAGCTGCCTCCTTTATTTATAATTTAGGATATGCTTTACATAAAGATAAAAGCTTTAAATCTCTACATGCAATGCATTCACCTGACAAAAGCATCTTCAGGCTTTATTCCGTCTTTTCTCTGTCTTAAAATAGAAAAGCCTCCTTATCATATAACGATCCACATCCATTGCTTTTATGCCTAAAATCTCTCCTTAGTTTATGTGTTCCCATTTATTTACTTTGGAAATATCTAATTAATCACACTTAAATGCCTAAATATTAAACTAACTTGTAACTTAGGAAAATAATTCTAGAATGCTTGACCCCCTATGTCTATTATTTACAATGATTTCTCTTGGGCTGAATGCTCCTGCATCAGCCTCCCAAGGTAGAAAAAATTCATGATCTCCTGATCATGTGTCTTTTGGTCTTTGTTTGCCTGGATCCCATATCTTGTGTTGCAACTTTCCATTTGTCGCTACTTCTGTCTGTTTTTCTTCTCTAGGTCTCCACACTTTATGATGCATCGCTCCACTAGCTGTGCTCTCGCAATCTTCAGTTGTCTTCCTTTTGCTGCTTCTCTTTTGTTTCACTACTGCTGGCCTCTTCCAGGATTCTTTCACCATCATCCGCCTCATCATTTCAATTTCTCTGTCTAACAGATTTTCTCCAGCATCTTCAATAAAACCTGTACTCACAAAACAATTGTTAGAATAAAAAATATAAGGCTTCAGTGCCTTGTACTCCTTTGCGAGCATTTCAATACACTGTTCTGAATCCTCCTCCACTATCAGCACCTTAGTATGCTGATCCAAACTTTTCGAAGAATCCTCTGAAGAATTTTCAAGACTGTCAACCAATCTTCCTCTCATATCATTTGCTTCCATGATGTCCTTTCCCTTTTGTTCACTGCACTGAACTCTTTTTTCTGCAATCTCCCTGTCATACTGTGGATTCTCCAACAAATATTCTAACAGTGCAATTTCTCTGTAGCATTGCTGAAGCATATCATTATCACCTGCATTCATACATAAACTTTCAGTTTGCACAAAATGTTCAACAGTATCAGCTGTTACTTCCCTTATCTGTGCTTCAGACTGATTCTCTTCTTCAACATCCACAAGAACTTACTCTTGTGCTGTAACAGTTTCACAAGATGGCACATCCTCCTCAACACCTGTAATCACATCACAATTGTCAGCTATATAAACACAAGAGTTCACATTATCCAGCTCATTTGGATCTGCCCAATAATTCAAGAAATCATCAATGATCTTCTCCTCTGTTTCATCAATAGAAACCTCCTCTGCATCTGCAAACATACACAACTCATCAGTTTTAAAACCACAAGACTTTTTAGTCTTGAATGCTTCCTTCAGCACTTCCCTTTGATCAGATCTGCATGTGGAATCTTTAAATTTCATCTCTGGCACAAGAACTCTAAGTCCCTTTTTCAACAAGGTAATCAGAATTTGTCTCAACCTCCTCTGCAATTTTCGCCAAATCACTCTTTTTCCCTTCAGTGGAAAGATCCATTTTCCTTTCTGATTTTCTTGCTCTTGTAGCCATTCTTCTAGTACCTGCAACTGTACCTTTATTTCTGCAATCTCTCTTGCTCGAACCTCTGCAGTCATCTCATCTCTATGACATTTCTCTGAACCTCTTCTTCCTCTAAAAAAACTCCTTCTGCCTCTGGCAAACTGCTTCCTCATGAGTTTCTCCCTCACCATGAGTTGTACTAGCCTCTGCAACAGCAATCTCTCTTGCTGCCACTTACCTCACGAAGCTCTCCTCACTTAGTCTTTTGGTAAGTACTGATTCACTGCCTCTAGGACCTCTTGAGCACTCCTCTACTCTCTTCAGGCTATCTCTTCAACTCACCTTCTTCTTTAGGACACTGCAGTTGTCCTCCTTATCCAGCCTTTAGCTGAATGCCAGGTTCACTGTCACCTTCTCTGCAACCATAAACTTAAATCATAAATTTCAGATCAAAAAAATCATCTCATCTTTAAGATCTTGCCTGATCTTGTCTTCTTTCCACTACTGCAATCTTCTTCACTGCATTTTTGTATGCTGCATATCAAATTTAAAAATATGATCTTTCTTTCAATTATTCACACACTTCAGTTCTCAAAAAAAAAAAACAAACATCTTCAGTTGAACATTCTAGCTCTGATACCACCTAATGTAGGGCAATCCCACTCTACCCTGCAAACCCAAAATCTTTTTACACCATGCATGTAAGCACTCATCTCAACTTTTCGCAAATCTAAAGCTATCATATGGTTCACGACCAGAACCAACCATTTTCATACAAAAGTTTCGCTTTGAATTGAAACTTATCAAACCATAAATTCAAACCAGATGTTAAAAACTTGAACCTGGCAACTTAACTTACCTCTATTTGGTTTACCCTTTTCACTATTTTTACATGTGCGCCCTTTCCTTTTTAAAACAAGTTGGACATGATTTAAACAAACCCTATACATATGAAATTCTTCATTCATTGACTTGAATACCACTATCCATTAGTACACCAGTTCCTTTCAGTCATTCAATGAATATCAATGAAATTACTCAAATATCGTTTGACTCGTAGCTTAGGAACATTTCTAGCGCATAATACAAGCTGAAGTCTTGTATACATCTCATAACTCCGCATCAAACTGACCTACGCAATGTACCTCCATAATCGATCCTTTCTTCCCATTAAATCCTTTGATTTTTGGCTATACAATGCGTGTTCCCATGGATCTCCAAGGATCACTATTCCAATAAATAATTACCATTCAACCCGGCGTTCCCTTAGCTGAGCCTTAAAGTTCATATTTCCTCTACATACTCCTGCGCATCCATAATTAGGCCAAAGAACAAAAGGATGGTAATAACACCAATCAGCAAAATGCCAAAGTTATTCGTTTGCAGGCTTTTAAATGGTCATAGTCCCATATTCCAACCAGGTTTATTATGGGATATCGATTTAATTGAGCTGTGTTTCAATGATTTCACGCCACAATGCAAAGGTTGACCGCTTGAAACTGGCGCTCCCTCAAACTACCTTGTAATGTTCAGCTCCTCTGGCGTTATCAGGTTTCACTAGGATAACAATAAGAAAAGCAACGCAACGCTCTTCCAGCCGAGCATATCCATGCACACATGATCATTCAGTGAACCACGCTCCTTTCTATGTATGTCGATTCAGAAAACATTAACGCAGACATACTGGTAATCAGCAAATGCGTTGAGTGCATCATTTATCAGCTAGTTAAAATAATTTAAATTCGTTTCAACACACCGTAAGGCATCTCCGAGGACGCTGCCACTGTCCCTTAAAAATTATTGTAAATGCTATGCATAACCAGCTTTTTCTCTGACTGTAAATAAATGAAATTACAGCAATATGTTTTCAAACAAAAGAAATGAACTCAAACTTCCCATAAATAGTAAAACATCAAGTATATATAATTCAATACATAGCGCAATCAAGTATCGGATACATCTATCCATAGTAACAGAAATCATTAAGTTTTTAGAACGGTGAGAGGAAATTCAATGATAATACTTCTGGCATTTCTCCTCTCTCTCCCTCGAGAGCTTTAGCTGCCTCCTTTATTAATAATTTAGGATATGCTTTACATAAAGATAAAAGCTTTAAAGCTCTACATGCAATGCATTCACATGACAAAAGCATCTTCAGGCTTTATTCCATCTTTTCTCTGTCTTAAAACAGAAAAGCTTCCTTATCATATAATGATCCACATCCATTTCTTTTATGCCTAAAAGCTCTCCTTAGTTTCTGTGTTCCCATTTATTTACTTTGGAAATATCTAATTAATCACACTTAAAGGCCTAAATATTAACCTGACTTGTAACTTAGGAAAATAATTCTAGAATGCTTGACCCCCTATGTCTATTATTTACAATGATTTCTCTTGGGTTGAATGCTCCTGCATCAATTAGTGAATGAATGTAGGACCATTGGGACAAACATAGTCCCAGCTCTTCACTTAGGAGGATGTCGAGGAGATGTGTCACCTTTTTTCCTTTTCTGTTTAAGGACTTTGGGATGAAATCCATTTTTAAGAGGTGGTGTATGTAGTGCCCTGCTCTAGTTGATTGACCTTGATACAGCATTAAAATTGCTTTAGCCTTAAGGCTCACACATTATTCTTTGAGGACCTCAGGTTGAGGATCTAGCCACATGACTCTATTATTAGTGGATGTGATGGTTATGTATTTCTTGATTGATATTATGATGATGATAGCATTAATGGTTATGTATTTTCTTTATTGATATTATGATGATTGTAGCATTAATGGTTATATTTGTTATCTATTTATATTGTGATGATGATAACATTAATGGATATGTATCCTCTCTATTGATGCCATGATGATGATAGCATTATGATGATAGCATTAATGGATATGTATATTCTCTATTGATGATATGATGATGATAGCTCTGATGGATATGTGTGTTTTATATTGATGTTATGTTGATGAAAGCTTTGATGGATATGCATGTTTCCTATTGATATTATGATGATGATAGATCTAATGGATGTGTTCCTTATGTTAGCTACTTACATTAGTTCTGGTTCACAATGAACAATGATATGAATGACTAGCTCATGTTGATGATGTTATTATGATAATGACTATCACTGAGAAACTGTGTTACTGATGATTATTGACTATGACAGGAAACCACCAGAGGCACTCTCATGTGATGATTTGACAACATCTGGTTTGATGGAAATTAATATTTTTTCTTTGAAATTCTAAGTCTAGTTTGAAACTTGTCGTGTGTGTGTGTCTATATATATATATATATATATATGATGGTGATATTTTAGTTCCAATAGGCAGAGGTTATGATGATGAAACCTTTGATGGATATGTATGCTTCCTAAGGATATTATGATGATGGTAGCTCTAATGGATGTGTTCCTTATGTTAGCTAATTACATTAGTTATGGTTCACAATGAACAATGATGTGAATGACTAGATCATGTTGATGATTTTATTATGATAATGACTATCATTGAGAAACTGTGTTACTAATGATTATTGAGTATGATAGGAAACCACCAGAGGCACTCGCATGTGATGGTTTGACAACATTTGGTTTGATGGAAATTAATATTTTTTCTTTGAAATTCTAAGTCCAACTTGAAACTTGTTGTATATATATATTATGATAATATGTTAGTTCATGTAGGTAGAGGTTATTTGCTTGGTCAAATGACTCACACATGGGTGATGGGGTTGTACAATTGGATGGAACTGCATGGGAGCAGTGAGACAATGTCCTTGATCTCACCCGCTAGCACTCTCATGTGACTTGGGCTAGAAAGGTTGAAACACCTTCGCCTTTAAGATCACGGTGTCATGGGGGTAGGTCCCAAATTTGGGTTACTCACAAGGATTTTACTTGGGGGGGAATCAAGCCATATTCCTTGATCCCCAGCACCATTAGTCTCATTATAAAAGGAAACATAAGAGTGATAGTGGTCTCTGTCATTGCACCTAGACTTTCCCCTCATAGCCACTGGATGCTTGAAGGGCAAGTGGCATGACACCCTTCAAAATTCAAGGGAAGTTCTTGAAGGACACGACTAACTTGGCACCCTTGGCATAACAAATAAATTGTTAGGTGTGGCACCCTTGGAACTTGAAGAGAAGTTCTTGAAGGGCACGACCAACTTGGCACCCTTATAATCATTGAAAATAAATTAATAAATATAATCAAGATATGAAAATCCTAAACATTCACATCAAGTGGTAAATGACGTTAGAACTAAGGCAATTAAATCAAGAATAAAACTTGGGGTAAGGAGAGAATAGGAAGAAATAAAATATTTTACCTTGAGAACTCTACCCTTCCCATGTTGGAAAAATATTAGGTATATAATGTACATAAGTAACTTAATTAGGAAAAAGGGGGAAAGAGGGACATAGAATTAAGTATAAATATTAATCCTAAAATAATTAAACTTCATTAAGAGAAGAAGGTGGTGAATTAAAATTTGAGAAATTTAGAGAACCTATATCCATATAAGAGAAAATTGAGTTGAATTAGGAAATAGTTAGGGGATCAAATCTGAGACTTATCAATTTACTTCAGTAATGAACACAAATTAAGGAGTAGAAAAGGGGGATCAAGAGGCAACTAGGAGAAGAAATAGGAAGTCTTGTTAGGGTGAGGAAAATTATTACTTTTACATTAAAATTTAAGTAAATAATTTTGGAGAGCCTTGCTGAGAGGGTGGCACATGGGTGGGTGAATAATAAAAATTTTGAATTAATAAAAATAATTAATTATGCATGAAATGCCAAGTGTCAACTATGAAGCCTCCTATAAAATAAGGGGCAAGCCATGAGAGAAGGGACTTGTTTTACCCTATTGTTGGATGGATGACACTGTGATTGTATTGGCTATAAGCTATAGTTGAGTTTGGTGAGGCGGAGGACTTTAGAGAGATGACTCTTTGTCACGAATCCGCTTTTGATCACTAATTTTTTTTTTAACCAATTATGCCCATTTATAGAATTTATCTTCAGTTCCCTCTAATATGTATATATATAACGATGTGTATATTTCCAAACCTGTAATGATTTATATACAAATTTCACCACCTAACATTTTCCCCATGGTTTGCAACATGTTCTTAATCTCTTAATAGATCCTTGGACTAAGGAAATTGGCACTACTTTATGGTAGTAACAATGTCATTTCACATACTTGGATTGCTCTAATATAAATATTGTTCGATGGTAAGGAGCCTAGAAAACTAAGCCCTATACCCCATTTTTCATAGTGCACACCACATATTAGAGCCTACTTTGGAAATAGTTAAATTATTGGTGATAATATGATTATGGTGGAGCATCAGAGTGGTAAATGTTGGTTTACATCATATGTGGATTTAACGAACATGATAATGGTCTCGTAACCCATGAGAAAGTGGAGTTTTTGGTCTTGGATGTGGTGAGCGAACTACTAGTTTCCATATGCACCCTTTCCATGTGAACTTCACATGGGTTGTTAGTCCTATTTGATTTGGCAGTGGGGATTAACTCAATCAATCAGATGGTAATGAACGATTTTTCCATACCCTAACCTTATCAATTCACCAAGTTTCTCTTTCCTTCGTTCTTTTTGCTTAGTGTCTTACCTATTCTGCCAAATGGCCTGGTGAGGGATACTAGAAGGTCGACAGTTTGAAATTGCTTGAAATCATGGCAGCGCTTCCCATTCGACTGCAAGGTACATTTCATGTAAAATGTTGTTGATAGGTCTCACTTTCCCTATGTTGTGTCTATTGTTTTGGATTTCCTCTCTCATTAGTTTTGTTGATGAATCTTATGGGTACCACTTTCAGAATTATTTGTTCATTCCGTGATGCACAAGTTTTGAGATTGGTTTTTGTTATTTTTATTTATTTATTTTTCTTTGGTTCCCTATTTCCAAAGCTAGTACTTTGATGGAGTGCTACGAAGAAGAAATTTTGGTGCGTGCACTATTCCCATTCACCTTGAGGTACAGTAGTGCTCCAACAATTGGTCTACCTTGAATTCATCACTTCTCTTTTAGGTAAAAAAAGTGTTTCTTCCTCGGTTTAAATTTATTATTTCAGTGATTCTTTGTGGTTCTTGTGGAAAATATCCAATTAACTAGTTTTTATTTCTCACTCATGTTCCTAGTCTTTTCATTTTACTTAAATGGGTTGTGTTCTTAGTCGACCAGCCATGGATTCTTCATTTTACTTCTGTTATTTTTCTTTTCTAAGCGTGGCCTTATGACTTGTCTTCTAGGTGAATATTTCGTTTACTTTATTATTGAAACCCTCTTCAAATCTAGGGTCCACTTCGCTATTGAATTACCCATAAAATTTCAAGGTCCACTTTTATTTCTTTCTACTATTGAATTTATGGTTAATTCCCTATAGGTTTTCGTACTAATCTTCATTGTACTAATAGAAAATAATTATTTTACAGGACCGCTAGTTGGGTGAGGTTTTGTTCCTTCAAGGGTTATATAACATTCCTCTGTTCCCCTAAATTTTCTTCCTTTATTCTTCTTTTTGTAGTTCTCTCCTTGGAATTTCAAAGATTTTATTGAGACAGCCTTCTATGACTGGTTATTCTCCATCAAGGTAAATTAAGATGATGTATTGTATATACTTCATTTTGTATTTTATGTGAAATATTATCTTCATTTATTGGTTTTCTTTTTCTTTCATGGAGGTATGCACACATATATGTTCATATGTTTCTACCTTAATAAGGGAGAGACCCTTGCAACAGCTAATTACCACCTATTTTGTCACAAGTGAGTCTTTATGAATTCAATGATCTCATTTTCCATTCCGCGTGTCATGAAATCTATACTTGGTTTATGTCAAGAAGAAAGGGGTTATTTTTGTTGTCGGCACAATTTTCCTAGGCCATAAAATATATCAATACATTTTTTATTTTTCTTTGTTTCTCTAAGTAAACTCGACTCAATTTAGGCTTATTGCAGTCGATGTAATTTGTTGTCCATCTATATGTGTGTACTAAACCCTCCAGGGTTGAAATTTTAATACATTTAACAGAGTATAAATTTTATACTTGTAATTATAATATTTTCCCTCATTAGGAGTTTCATGATTTTGAGAAGATTTTTCGGCGAAAATCACATCATAATTCATTTGTCGACAGGTTGAAGAACTAGACCATGGATGTAGGATAAATAGGGAGAGAAGATCATCCAACGACTATATTTTACCAGGAACAGATACATTTGACCAAGAAACGACTACATTAGATTGGGTAATGGAACGAGACCAAGGGAAATATAATTAGTTCATTAATTAATTAGTTTGTTGTGTTATATTAGTTTCTTTTTTATTAAATGTAATATCTTGTATACAACTAAGTTGAGAGTAAACTAAGTACTAACTAATAAACTTTTCTTATTTAAATTTTCAATAAAAAAAATTAGAAAAATACTTATATTAATATTATTATATGAAATAATAAGAAGAAAAAATAAAAGAGTAATAACTTGATTAGTTAGTTAGTTATTTGACTTAATTCTTAGTTTAGTAAAATTTAACTATATTAGTTATGTAGCAATTTTTTTATTAGGATATAAACAAAAGTCAAAGAGAAATTATGGAAAAAATAATTATTTTCAATTAGTTAGTTAAATCTATTTATAATTTTTTTTCACCTTACATAATAGTTAATATTTCATTATTGAAAACTATATATATGTATATGAATTTCTAGAACTATATATATACACCTTTGGTAACAATGTAAAAAATCAAGCATAAAAATGACACCTAGGGTTTAGTCTCAAAACTAAATCAATTGAATTAATTCACTTCTTTTATCAATTCACACACACACACACACATATAAGAGTACATTAATTCAATTGATTTAGTTATGAGGCTACACCCCAAGTGCCATTCTTTATGCATTAATTCTTACATGGATACTAAGGTATATGGAAGAGGGAGGAAAGAAACTAAAGATAAATTACGAGCAAGCAAACCTAAAGACTTGATTGAAATATTACAAAATTTTAAGGAAATGGTATTATTAATATGTAGATGACCACAATAATAAATTCCTTAGTAAGAATGAGAATAAATGTACCAAGTGAAAGTAATTACACATGAGAGCTTGTCAAGACATTAAATTTCCTATTTATTCAAATACCTCATGCACTACTAGAATTGATGGTACCACATCTATATTAAATTGATTTATTTATTTAAAGATGAGAAGGAGATACATGATCGTGTCAATTAAATGAAAGGGAACAAGAAGAGTTTTCAATAGATCAAAGTTTAAATAAATATTTCATAAATAGCATAATTGTTATATCCTCAATGATACAAAGTATATAAATTATGGGATATCTGATAAAGAACATAGAATTTCTTATTAGAATAATTTTGAATGACCATGGAAAGTATCTTCTACCATTTCAATCAACATGTTTTTAAGGTTACTAAATAATATGGAATTTTAATGATTGATATACTTCACCAATGAATAGCTAAGAGTTTTCACATATTATCACAACTATTATGAGACTAATTTTCAGAGTTCTAAGGAAAGGTGAAATTTCAAATCCCTAAGTAATATAACTTTCTGCAACATACTCTTTAGGTTAAGATACACGTGATGAGAATAGCTATTGAGAAATATATATTGTGATAAATATTCAACTCGTGAAAATACTATGGGTGCCAATGATGCATAAGATAACAAAAAAGAAAAAAAACAACTAGGCAATTATCTTTTCTAGTTCATTGGTAGAAGCCATAGGAAAGGCTCAAACAATTGCTCCCACAAAGCCCCTATTATTTTACACATTTTCTTATGTATCAGATCTAGCTTGTGTCTTCAACACATGTTTGGGAATTTATTGGTCTTGGTCTTCAAAGTAGCTTATAGTTCATCTCTATTTCAAGGATTTGTGGTAGAATAAGTACAAATATTAGTTTCTCATAATTTATGATGAATTCTTCAACCCACTATAAGAAATTATCCTTTTTAAACCATACTCAAGTCTACATTTTGAGGCCATATAAGTATTGAAGAACATTGAATATTTCTAATTAAATGAGTACTCCAATTATATCAAAATATATTGTGTTATGTAGTAACCCCATACCATGCTAGTATATGTGCCAAACATGGCACCCCTGATTTAGAAAATTAGATACCAAATTAAGGAAATTAGATAGAAATTCACATTGCATGATTTTAATGGATACCTAATGAAAAAAGGCATCAAATAAATTGATGCCCTACTTATCCATTATAAGTAGAAATGTATAGACTAACAAGTTTTACTTGGGCCACAATGGAAGGAGAAAATATTGAGAAATGTCATTTTATGTTGGAAAGAATTCAAATGCATAATGCCGTGAGCATTATTGGAAATTAGAGAGTTGAGACGAAAATCTCATTCCATTAAAAATTTCATAGAAGAGCATTAACTTAGGAAGAATTCTTAATAATCTACTAGTTATTGTTGAGGAAAAGAAAAGAAAGAGAAAAGGTTGTTGATTAATTCTTTTGGAAACAAATCTATTGATTATAAGAAATGCCTGATATAAATCATTGAGAGTAAATATTATAAGAATGTAATAAATAAAATGTTAGGTTAACAGAAAATTGAAAATTTTAATTATCATTTTGGAAAATTTGCCCTAAATTAATATTAAAATTACTAGATAAGAGTATATATAAAAAATAAAAATTAATCAAAAACATTAAATCTCAGATTTTATACTTCTATGATTCATGATATAATGTTCAGATTTTTTTGAAGAAATCACATAGAGAACATAGGATCTAGAGATTTCGAATCTAAATCTAGGTTCATCATGAAAACCAAGATGATAAACCTAAATCTAGGTTCAAAACAGGTGGATCCTTTGTTCTCTATATAATTTCTCCAAAATATTTGAACATTAAAAATATTAAATACTAAAACTAATAATATATATATCCTCAGCTAAACGCCGCATGGATAAATGTCATATTTTTGTCACTTCGACCAATGCATTAACATCCAGTTAAGGGTATTACCTCGATACGCGTTTTAACTCAGTGTCTACGCATTTTTGCATTTGTTTTAACTCAGCACACGCTGCGACCACCAGTTTCTGACTCTAAGCCCTCGTTCATCAAAAGTAAGAAAACGTAATAATACTTTATATGACATGTTACTTTCGTTGAGTTTAGTTTCCATTAAGTTTTTGGTTTAAGTGGTTGATGGTGGAAGTAATTTTTAAAGAAATTAGATTATTTCAGACGAAAAAAATCCAAATATGACTAAATTTCACAAAATCCTGCCAATAAATGGATGAATGAGATGAATTAGTTTTCAATCCGATATCATAACTATTTGTTAACACAAAAATAAATGCAGACTACTAATACTTTATATGTAAATGGTGGTAAATTAGTTAGTTTTGAGGAGTTTAGTTTTCATTTAGTTTTTATTTTTTATTAAATTTCTCAAAATCCTTGTAATAGCATAGCATTGTGCAGGTGAATGGATGAATTGGTCTTTATCTGATATCAAAATTATTGCTAATTTAAAAAATAATGCAGTCTATAATAATCATAGTTTATAAGTGCTTAAAACTTTATGTATTTAGATTAGTGGTTGGGAGGGTTTAATGATAACTTCCTCACCCGGGTTCATTCGCATGATATGACTATGTTGTAATATCCTGAAATAGGGTAATGTTGTAATATCCTAAAATTGGGTACTATGTACAACTTCCTTGAATTAAGCAAGAAGCTCGTTTCCTCATTTAAAAAAAAAATAAAAAACCTTATAAGTGCTTAAAACATTATATTTTTATCAATGAAAGAAAACGTGTGTGGAATAGCTCTCATGTATATATGGTCTAGGATTGGACCAAAAGATCTATAGTAACCAAACCTCCTCACCTAACCATTAAACATAACTGTATATATATTTTTATCTTTATGTTGTAAATTTATGTATAAATCAGAAACAATGGATCTGTAAAAATATCTAGAGAATTTGGTTAAAAAACGTAGGAAAATATAGACAATCAAATTTGACCATTACACCCATATTTATCATGTGCTCAAACAAGAGGATAGTGAGGGAAAGCAAGTCAAGAAGGTAATGATGATTACCCTATTTGTTGTAGTATATCTTAGAAGAGATATTATGAGAATCCAAAGTGATGAGGTGATATACCAAATTCACCACACCAGAAACATTTGATCTTTGAGACATATTTCTTCTTCTTTCGTTGCTCCTCTTGCCCCTTTGATGCAAGGGCTGCATTCTCTTCCTCCTCCTTGGGCTTTGTCCCACTGTTGTTGTTGCCATCAAGTTTGCACTTGACTGAGTCTCGCCTCATCTCTTCTTGCTGAAGAGCAGCCCACAACCCTTCCCAATCCGGCAATTTCTCTCTGCCCAAGATACTCTAGACAAATACTTACCATTCTTCTAAGACTGAATTCAGTGCCAACCTCACCATCTCTGTAGACTGAGGTGTTGATCCTACAGCTACCAACTGATCTCGGTCTTCCTGAAGCTTCGATAGCAATGGATCAATGCATTCCCCTCTCTCCATCCTTGTTGATCTCAAATTCTCCTCCAAGTACATCTTCTGCTGCTCGGAAGATCCTTGATATAGCATAGCCAAGTCATCCCACATCCCTTTGCCAGCAATGTAACATATAACGTGATCCCTCACTCCATCGAGGATCAACTGCTTGGCCTTCTCCATCTTAGCCTTGTACTTTTTGGGTGGATCTGCATCATCAGGTATAGCTACCACACTATCGACATACATATTAAGATCATGCTCATGCAGAAGGCATGAGATCCTAGCCTTCCAGATCACATAGTTGGACGCTCCATCCAACCGATCTTGATCTCTCAGCCCGGTAGCTGCCATCTCTGCCAACAAAATGTCAAATTGCCTCCTCTCTCTCTTATGCGCTGTTGCTGGGATGTCCTACACACTCCCTGCTGGAGTTAGTAGATTTGCTTCTCTCTTTTGTTGTTAGCAAATAAGAAATCGAATTCCCTAGTTAGGAATTCTCTGAGGAAGAAATTCCCTCAAATAGTGTCTCCTTCCCTCTTCCGACATTTTCCTGCCCTAACAACTGCTGCAGAAAACTATGTCTCACCAGAAAACTACTCTGCATTGAATCTGCTACTACGTCGCTCCCTCTTTCGCTGAAAAATCTCAATTTGGAAATCTTACCTCTTGATCAACTCACTCAAAGAGAGATTTTCCTTGAAAATTTTTCCCTCCTGGCTTGGACTGCGCAATCCCTCTAGGGATTTGATCTACTGCCTACGTGGCACTTCGATCTCCCTCCTTCTCTTCAACGTTGCGCTCTTCTGGTCTGCTCTTCTTGCTTCACCAGTGCTTTGATACCATGTGAGAATTCGAGAATCCCCGAATCACTACTACAGCAACTGATTATATTTTTCCTACTAAATCAACTTATTTATAGTATTATATGATAAACATCGAAATAAATATAATTGTAGCCTTCAAAACTTTAAATAATATGTGGAAACAAGAATCTGAGCAAGAAAGAAATAACACACACAAGTTACACTGTTGTTTTTGGACCAATGACCCCAAAAAAATCCAATGCAGGAAAAATGGTTCAATACCTGAGGGTTTGTATTATTATGCAGTAGTTTATGAATACAATCTTTGAATGCCTTATTTCCTATCCTATATAAATAATTTGACTGACAGAGATGAGTGAGATATACCTCATACTATCACCAACGATCCAGTACTAATCCAACCACTGAATGGGTAGCCCCAACTTCCTCTAGGAAATTTCTACATAATCATCGTGTTGCTCTGCGTCACAGATTCTGGAAACTGTGTCACTCCTTCAAGCTGATCAATTTGCCTCTAGAACTTCAAATTTCTTCCCTTCTAGTCTCACACCCCAACTTCTGGCTCTGGAACTCAATTCTCCATCAAATTTTGGATCTCCTCTCACACTCTGCACTGCCTTAGCATGGCCCTACGCTACCTAACGTGGCTCTGTGTTGCCCAATGTGGCTCTGTGCTACCTCTTCTAGATCTATCTATGCCTCCTATGCAATGTATCCTCGGATTAGGAAATCTTCCTCTGGAAACTATCCCTGCCCCTCACTGCAAGAAATCACCTCAATAACTTCTCTGACAACTGTTGTGTTGCTCTCTTTAGAAATTGATCTCTTGATCTCTTACTCGATGTGTTTTCCAAATGCCCATCAAGCCTCTTCTTACAATATTCTTGTTGAGTAACCAACAGCACGGATTAGATTCTAATCAATGGATTAGATCATATTGACTCGATATTTGTCTTATTCTAGAAGATGCACACCCAATTTCATTAATACCCTTTAATTATTTTAATTTCCTAAGTTTAGAATTAGGCACCGATTAAAAATTATTAATTAATCTAATAAAACCTTCTCCGAGTGGAATTTCCCAAAACGATTTCTAGGTATTCTAGAATACATATTTCCTAGCCTCCTTCCACATTTTGAGGATTAGAGCACATTTGATGCTACCAAAAATTATATCGAGTGAAATTTAGAGTTATATATGTTAGGTATTTGTGTTGTAGGGCTAGTCACATGGAATCACTAGTTTCCTGTATTTTTCCTGCATGGTAGAGGGCATCGTGAATATTGCTATGAGAGGTATCTAATTTTTTTTTTTTTTTGTGATGAGCCAATGATGGAATCTTCCTTCAGCCTGTTACCTTCATTGTGATTCCTCATTTTTCTTTTACTCGTAATTTCTTATAATTTTCTTTTCCTTCATATGGAATTTAACAACATTTAACAAATAGGGGAATTCTCTATAATTCATAGAGTTTATTTTTCTCACCACTTATTTGTTTGATGTTGCAGGTACTATGCCCCCTCATGTAAGAGGGACTATGGCGACCTGTCATCCAAACTGGTTACCTTAGAATGAAGCATTTCTCTATATTCTTGTTTCCTATTCGTATTCAATTTATAAAGTGTTGATACTGGGTTTTCTTCCTCACTTAGTTTTCCTTAAGTTATTAGGTATACAGAGAATGAGGGTTTAATTTCCAAAGACATAATTATGGGTTTCCACCTTAGTGGAACCTTTCTTTGTCATGGCATTAGTAATTTCAATTTAGTTTGTATCTCTTGTTTAATTTAATTCTATTATGCCTATCATTCTAGCTTAACATTGACCTTCAGGGTTTTTGTTTGGGCCCTAGTTAGCTTACGAATTGGGTCACCCTTACAGGTAGTTGATCTTCTCTTTTAACTTGTTTTTCCTCCTTTGTTATGAAAATGTTTTTCTTGCATTCGAGAATTCTAATTCATTTTTATTAAATGGGTTGTAGGTAAAGTAAATACTCATGGTATTTTTTACAAAAAATCTCTCATTTCTCTTGGTATAAGTTGATTTGTTGCACCGTGTTCTCTTTTCAGGTTGGCCTCCTACCATACTATCTTCAATTTTCCCTACACTAAGGTTATGGTACTTTGTGGAATCAGTGGTCCAAACCCTATCTAGGGTTTCTCTTCTCCTAGGCAGTGTAATTTTACTCTTTTCAGATGATTTCCTTACGTCCTGGCATGGCCTACTATATTTTGTTATTCATGAATTTTATTTAGCTTGGCTCAAAATTTTGGGCGCAACTATATGTGGACTATATGGAGGAAATTGTTCTCTGCAAATTTTGGTTTGTTAGTTAATATATACCTACACTGGTTATTTACCAGTCTTGGAATTTATTTATATACGTATGTTTTTCTATGGAAAAGCTTGTATTATTGATATACATATTCAATGGCATTTACATTTCGTATTCTAATAAGAGATTGTCAGTTTACTTTGTTGGTTCCACGCTTGTTGAAAGCATAGTTTTAGTATTCCTCTTTCTCTCTTCCACTGTCATGTTTATAAGTTCATAAGGAAACATGGTTGTTCATTTCATTTGGTTTTAACTATTGCACTCCCTGTGGATTCCCACTAGTGCACCTATTTGTATAATTCTGTAGTCTTTTACCTATATATATAGGGCATTAGTTTACTTAAGGGTTATTGATTCGACCCATTGTCATATTAATTTTATTCTTAAATTAACTAGTAATTTCCTTACAGTTATATATATTTTACTAATATTTATACAATGGTATATTTCTGGTTGTGAGTATAAAAATTATGTATCTCTATTTCATTTCGTAGTTGTAGAAATTACATCACACAAACTCAGCTATTGTTTATTTATGCTCTTCAATAATATCATATGGTTTGTATAGTTTTGGAACTAGATAGGTTCAATTTGGTGAACACATGCATCCAATTATGAAGTTGAAATTATTTAACCTTTTACATGATTTATATATTCTAATAGTTTACTGGAATACATTTATATTCCATGTTTCCTTACCGATTATATAACTAATATCTCATATTCAATTTATTAATCATCCTCATTCCATATTCATGTTTATTTTCTTATTTCTCCATCTATAATATGATGTTACAATTTTTCTCTGACTAGTAGTAATCTTATATATTAGTGTTGTTATACTTATTCTCTTCCACTCTACTTTATCCTACCTTAGCAACGTCCCATTCAAGAACTTATACTTTACAATATTTAAGATAGGAATTACATAAAACTATTTTATAAAAGTACATGTGTATATCTCTTATGCTCTGCTTTTCTTTAACTTCATATAACCATTCGGTATACAAGCTACACTTACAAATATAATAGTTAGATTCTAGACTTCTTAATTATAGTATAGATATCCTAGAACCTTTTTTTGTTCATTTTCCCTAATTCAAATTACAAGAATATAATTGTTATTTCATTTAGAGAGAATAGTTTAGTTGATATTGTAGTTAAATAAGAATATAGAGTAATGCTCTTCTATCCATTTCTTTCATCCATTCTCATCATTGCTAGTATTCCTTCCATCAACACACATTATTTTTTCTTTGTACTTTTAAATCCCCCTCAATCCAATAACTTCTTAAAACTATAAGTTATTTATACATGAACATAATTCTCATATTCATAACTTAGACCTTCATGCAAAATATATTAGGAACATAACATCTAATCCACCATCTCAACTATCAGATCTATTACATTTTGCACAAGTATTTAATAATAGTGATACACAATGAGCTCAGACATCCTTTATACTCGAAAATCCCTACTAATTAAATACCAAAAAAACACAGTAATTAAAACACAAATGTTGTCTACCCATAATAGATTCCTTGGGGATTATTCAGGAACTAAGAATGTTCCACCAACCATGAACTGCCTCTGCCAGTTTAACTTAAGCTAAGATCTCCTTTTTGCCTAGGACATTTTGTTTTAGTTTTTCTTTTAAATGTTATTTTTTTTCCTTTAAAGTATGTCTTTCTCTACTACAATGCTTTTTCCACCCCACTTAGTATTTATATCCAACTAAATGATTAACATAATATCTCTCCCATTATGTTAATTTTATTTATTTTTATTATTTTCTCCTAGGGATTTTTAGGAGACTTTTAGGGAAGGTCCATTCATGTGGACTGACACCACAACTTTTCTAAGTTGAAAGGATTCTTCTACTCTACGTGATTTTTCTCAATAAGTCTAGAAATTTATTATTAACAGAATTAAAATAAAATCATAAATAATTAATACATATAGTTCAACCCAATTTTCTTAAAATACGTAATTGTTCAGAAGAAAAGACGTAGGGATGTTACATTTTTCAATCTTCTCTCCACAACTCTAGTAATTCTTTAGAATAGCAATCACTATGTTGATTCATTATATTAGGTGAATTTATTTTCCCTAATTAAAGGATGTTTTCAAACCATAAGTTGGATAATTTCATTTTGAAATAGGGTTTTAGCTTAAGTCCTAAGGGGGGGGATTAATCTCATGTCCTCATTGTGGTCAGGAAGGTTGGGAGCTCTTAGTCTAAACATGAGGTGATAATTTCCACAACCCATTTACAAATCCAATGGGGAAAACATGGTCTCCCACTTATTCCCATGCTTTTAATTTTTTCGAAGTGTCATTGCCACCACTTGAACCTATTTTTGGGCTTACCCAATAGAATTTCAGGTTAAGGGTATCCCTTCTACGTTGACTTGTGATATTGGGGATAACTATGTGGATTTAGAAAAGGTGTACATATTGGGAGTATCATCACAACTTTTCAAACACTTTAGAGGGTGAGGAATGAGATATTATGGGAATTAACTAATAATTTATA